>VWZK01006292.1:750107-795107 GCA_013396935.1 Baryphthengus martii | reverse complement strand
ATAACATCCTGAATGTTATTTGCCTTCATAGTTATTTCAAAAAGAGCAGTTAAGTAGCAGCTTTGTTCCTTATATCTGAGTAAATTTACAAATTAGGAATCTTTATGTTTATAAAACTGTATGTTTGCACGCAAAAAACGACCCTACTACATTATTTCACAAAAGCACAGGAGCAGACGTTTGGGTATTGTTAAAGGGATGAACAAGTGAACCTTGTTCTTCCGAAAAACCTCAGAAAACGGGCTATACAGACCCTCGCAAAAATATTGTCATCTGTTTAAATACAGGGACTATTGGGGAGGGGAGCTCAGCAGTAGTGGGAGGGCTTTCATGTGGTTACATGTTTATTTCGTTTAATTTTTTTTTTTTGTTAACTGTTTTACTCTGTAGTTCTAACATATTAATATCAGCTCTACAAGAAAAGGGAAAAACAAAGCATTCAGGGAACTAGTGAAAGAATCTTTATATCACAAATACCTTAACGTTTTTAAGAATTCTCTGTAATTGTCCTTAATCTGGTTACTTTATAATTCTTTGTCATCACCATTTCTAAAACTTACAAATCCTTTCCTGCAGAGCTCAGTATTCATTACTGATACGTCTGGGCACACGTTTCAGAAAGAAGATACTAGATAAATACGTGATGTTAAAATACTTGTGCTTCTAAATACATTTATTCAAATATTTCTGTGGTTCAAACCCTCTGTATGAAAGCCTTCAGAAATCTGACCTATAAGTAATCTTTACTGAGACTTTCTTTTTGGTGGCTATCGGGAAATAATAAAAAAATACACAGTTCAGATACCAGCTTTGCTACAGCAGTAAGTATCAGAGGATATTAATTTCAGAAAATATACTGAAACATTTGAGGAACTGACCATTAAAACATGCTTCTCGCCCTAAATATTTATGAGTCATTTTATAACTGGAAGAAAGGTGTTCTGGAATACTGATCTCTAGCGTTACACATACAGATCTACAGCATTCACAAATAAATAATAAATATGGATATGTGTGCGTAGGTCTACCTGTACTGTATTTTCAGTGGGTATTACAATATCCAATACAATACATAAGCCACTCGAATACCTCACACCAAACTTAAAACACTGTGAAATACTTTGTAATATTAACAGTGTTTCAGCACAGTTTTTCACTAAAGCAATGCTTTCACTTTCAATACCAGTGTACAAATGTATTTACTCTATCAAAGATTTTGTGATGCAAACATGATTATTACTCTGCCTGATTTGATCATGGTATTCTAGTAGAGATCAAATAACAGGATGGGTTTTTTCCCTTCTTTTTCTAGTGCCTTTAAAAAAAATTCCACTATCAAAGAATGTTAATTTCTAAGGTTTGATCTAGAGATTCCTATGTAAGTATACAATTATTAGGGAAAAAGAGGCACAACAGTGAATATTTTAAAGCAATGTAATCAATATTTTTGCTTTGTGTAGATTTCCCTGCAACAATGAACAAAAAGATCTACTTCAGATTTAGAAACTCAGCTTTAAAGGGAAAGCTAGACAACAAAAAGCAAGAAAGTACTCACCTCTTCACGTAATTTTATCAACTGCAACATGAACGCACAAAAAAGATAAAAAGGAAAGAAATGGCAGGAAAGAAAGATCAGTTGTGTGACAGGATACAGAATTAACATTGACAATTTATCTGTTTACATGTTTAGCATTTAAAAATCACAGACAAACACATTAAAAGAACCTAAACATAGACTACATGCAGAGTTTTTTGAACGAATAAAGATCACTTTCTCACACTGTCACATTAAACAAAGAGAATAGTGTGAAATTCTCTTTTAAACCACATCTAAGACACCATCATGAAATAAAGGGGAATGACTTCATAGAAGTCTATATTATAAAGAAAAAAACAAGTTTACCATTCCTCTCTTCGAAGATTGTACAGCTGAAGTGGTTTTGTATATACAAGTTTTCAGAATGTTTTCTGTATATTTTAGTTGTGACAACTGATTTCTTATTTTACTAGCAGATCTAACTTATTAATAGATGACTGCATCTTTAGAGCATGTAACCAGTATTCCAATTTTTATATACCCGAGTTCTAATGTAACTATATCATCTAATTTTATTATTAAATCTCATAGAGAGGTCTTTTTTCCAGTTTAAAGAAAAAAAAAGCAGCTTAGTTAAATGGCTTAGAATTATGATTTATTGCATAGCATATTTAAAAATAGACAAAGGAAGGGCACAACATGAAACACATTTCCCTCAGAAAAAAACTCATTCCAGATTCTTAATCCTAGACCACTATAAACTGTGTGTATATGCACACACAGTGCGTGTGTGTGTGTATTCTTATACAACATATACATTTATATTTAGCAATTTATGCTTGTAAACCAACACAATCTAACACTATGAATAATACTGCTCTGGAAGGTTTACTATAAAACTAAATAAAACCCCTGTTTGATTATCAAGCTATGTTGTAATATGCTCTCCCTGTAGAGAGATAGATAAATTAATTGTACTGGAACAAAACGTGTAATTACTCACAACAAATGTCTGCGTAAAAGTGGCTCTTTATAAAAAATTACAGTTCTCTCACCGATTCCAGTTGAATTCGAAATTACAACAGCTACATCATTATCTCAGTTTATGCTGATACTTCACCTACAGTTTCATAACACTAATTTTCAACACATGTGTAAGCTGAGAATGTTTACTACAAATAAAGTCTCGCCAGCAAGAAGGAAACAAAAGAACTTCCGTTATTCTCTATTGTTTCATATGGCTCCTCTAACCGAACGTACGCCTCACCCTGTTACCAAAATGGACAACGAGGTTCTAACGAGATGTAATTAGGAGGGCTACTACCACACCGACTTAAACTGAAACGGCTCTTCGGTAAGTAGCTAAAGGAACTTTGCTAGAATTTGGTACAAAGAAAACTGCATTGTGCGCCAAACCGGCGCTTAAATTCAAGTGCTTGGCCTATCATAAATTGGTCTCTTTCTCCAGATCTTTCCCCCCCTTTTTTTCCCCCAAAAGGCAAACATTAAGGCTTTTTAGAAAGACGATCTGGGAGTTGATCACATAGCTATCTTTTCTTTCTGAGGCCACCATTCTTCAGTTGACTATGATACTTAAAGGGCCAAAGTTTAAAACTACTCTCCCGCAATAGAGGCTGTTTGGGCATGCCACCCTGCTATAATCAATGAGAGTTTTAAAATGCTGCACATTTGTTTTTTCAATAGATCCCAAACAAAAATGTTCTATCTTGTTTGTGCTGCATGGCTGAATTTAAGCTCTGCATGGGATTTGCAGCTAAGCTAAGTAATGGGAGAGGATTTTTTTTTTTTTTTTAACATTGGCTGAAAGATATTCATTCAAATTAACAAAAGATGTATTTTTCCCCATTTAACAATGCTCTTGATGAAAATATGTTATCTTTAGTTTTTTAGTTTGAAACATTATTTTTACTACGTTCACTGTTCAACTGTAAACAGCATTAAGCCGTGTGCAGCCACCATTTTAGGTTATGATAATCAGCATATTTTTGAAAAAAAGATTTTTTTTATTTATTTTTTTTTGTGCAATACAGAATTCGATACAAGGGGTAATCTGTTCCTTTGTAGGCTAAAAAAAAAAAATCTGGTTTACGCTGGTTTGAACCAGTGGAATCTCTTGTGGCTAAGCCTTCTGCTGTGACTAAAATCAAAACTGCACCACAGAGAGCGAGGGAGTGAGCTGGGGTGTGCATGTGTGTGTGCGCGTGTGTCTGTGAGGCACGTCACGTGACATAGAAAACTACCGAATTTTTTTTTTAAAAAGCTGATAACGCTACCGCCGTCTCTGTCCGCATATAGATAACGAATAAATGCTGAACTCTATTAAACGCCCTTTACACATTATCGTGGGTCGAACACACAATTTTCTGAACTTATGATGACAGTCTATTTATTTTGCTATAAACCCTCGGCATGTAACGAACAGATTTGTGTCTGGTAATGATCTGCTCTGCCAGGGCTATATGAAATGATACCGACCTTCTTTAGATCTCGGGGAATTAAATTGACCAACTTCACCCCCTGGTCTGTAGCTGAAGTTTGACACACTTTATGCACAGCAAGCCCAAATCTAATATTATCACAACTTTGTAGTCAGAAATTAAGTAGCCACAAAATATTTGTTAACCACAAATCACATATACAATGTGTGTGTATATGGACACACAGTTTAATCTAATGCAAATTTATTTAAACTTATTAATGAACATAGTTGTGAAAGAGAAAGGAATGCTATTATATTTCAACAAAGTTGGTAATACTGTACCCAACGTTATTATTGTCAAGAAATATTTCTTATTTAACCCAACATATCCTTTCTAAAGAACAAATGAATTGCCACATAAAACAACTCCATGATTATTAAAGTGACACCACAACTTTAAGCAGTGTATCATTGCACTGAAAAACTGAAAACTTTCAAGAGATTTGATAAATGTTGGTGTCCAGAATAACTAACAAGGCTTGAAAGCAACAGAGCCCATTTAAGACCACTCCTGGAAAATAAGTAACAGCTCAACACACAGAGTAGGATTTTGGTTTTGGGGTTCTGAGGTGGGAGTTTTTAATGCAAGAAGGAATGTCTCCTGATTCTCATCCTCTGTACGTGTCTCACCTGACCACATTCACACAAATCAAATGAAGAAGAAATTAAAATACAGTAAGGAATGGCTTTAGTAAAGGGCATTAAGAGCACTAAATCACTACCTCTCTCACTAAACAAAGATGCATTTATTTCAAAAGAAACTTTGAATAGGAGAAGTGGATAATCCTTACAATTTCTTACGAAAAGTTTCTATATGCTTTATCTGGTAAAATTAGTTAAACCTTGGTATAATCATTAAAAGGCAACTGTACTCTTAAGTTGACATCTACAAAATAACTGCTACTTATGGAAGACATTTTGGAAAAACAAAGAAGATGAAATATAAATCCTCATTTGCTAAATCTTCCATCTGTTCTTTGTACTTCATTCTTTAGAGTACAACTGGAAACTCACACTCATGACTATTCATTATACCTCATAACTCGGCTGTGGTTTGCTGTAACTCTACCTTTGAAACTCAATTGAAAAAAACAGAAGTTGAATAAATAAAAGATCCAAATTGTTTATTTTTCCATCAGTGTTCCATTTATTTCTAGATACTTAATACGGCCATACCAGCCAGTACACATGAAGTTCCTTTTGTCTTCTCACTCCACCAAAAACATTATGCAAATGTTTATCATGATGACAAAGAGCATACCTAAAACGTGCAGCTCACCTCTCTTGTTTCCCTTGGGTAACACCCCAGTCTAACCAGATATTCAGCATTTCTATTGGTAGATTTTACCAGTATTTGTGGATTAGTACACGAGCAATTCTGAGATGGCAACTGTTTCCAACAACTCCTCTGTCAGAAGAGAAACGCCTCGTCTCCTCTTTCACAGTTCAGTGACTGAATTGGGGAAAACAAGTCCACCATTTTTTGGTTTAACTAGTTTAAGCTAATCCAAACTGACTGAGAAGTCCTACAATATAAGGGTGAGCATCACTTCATCTGCCTATGTTTACTTCCGTCAGTCAGAATGCAAATAAGAAATCGAAACATCCTCAAATATTTTATATGGCTGTAAGTTACACCTGAGCATCCCTTTGTCGTCTAGTTCAAGTTTTCTATCGATATAATAACGTGTAGGAACAAAGGTGTGTTAGACCTTGGATTACTCAGTTAAATATGTGACTATAAGATGTTCGATATATGGTAAGTACTCAAACCTCATACTTGATTGGGATAGCTGTACATTCTGATAAACTCAACATCAGACAGAAGGTTTTGTACTAACTGCTTGTAGCCACAACTACGTAAGTACAAATATAAATAATGGTATTTTATAAGAAAAAGAGATTGCGAGATTGCTTATAGGAACATATTATTTTAAAAATACTGGTATTCACATATTTAAAAGTGAGGTGACTCCTTCATGGTGTTATTACGTAACACTTTTCATGCAAGAAAAGAAAGAAATTCAGAACCTTGAAAGGTATCAGAGTAACAATTTCAAGTTGGGTTGCAGAAAAGGAATTTGATTACCTAAAAGCTTACATAAAACTCCTTTACCAGTCAAAATTTTCTTCCATTTAATAAGAGATCATTTGGAAGAAAAAACTCATATTCACAAATGGTCGAAGGTATCATTTGGTTCCTTGAGATGAGACCAGGTTTCTTCCATCAAGTTTAGAAAAAAAGATCGAAACTTGCAAAAAATTCACATGTGAACCAGTTATTTAACCATTCCTTAAAAAGTGAAAATTTTCTCATCCCTATACATAAGATATTCTGTTATAAGTAAAGCTTCTTATCACAATTGCCCTTTTATGTCTGAATTCACACATTTTTTTTCCTGAAATGTAAAAATAGCAGTACCTTAAAAGAAATAAATGAGAATCTTAACACTTTCACAGGATTGAGTTTTACAATCATGACATCCAGACTGTGAAACTCTTTTCCCTAAAACATCCTTTCCATAAATTATTTAGGGATAAAAAAATCCTCTTTATTTTATTCAAATTTCTGAATCTCTCCTTGCTATAGTATATATATCTATATTCATATTTATATGTAAAGACTAATATCTTTCAAGTTAAACTCTTCACATAGATATTAGAGCTACTATACACTACATAGTCTTATGTCTACAGATAAATTGTATTCTATGTATAATTCCATTAATGTATGCATTAAAGTCTATTACAGAGTTTTAAACTTATACAACATATTTAAAATACTGTATAGAGTTAAGGCTTAAGAGGTCTGTGCTTTAAAATTCATTGTAATGAGGTAAGTTTCCAAGTTTTTTCTTTTGTTTTCCACCCTTAGGGGAACAGAGTTTGTTTTGAGGGTGGAAAATGCTAAAAATTTCAGAACATGGTTCTGATCCATTTCTTTATTTAATATTGCACTTATCAAGCAAACATTTAAATAATTTTCACTTCCACTACCAAAATAATTTAAATTATATCTGGTCAGAAGAGAAAATCTGATATTTAAGAAAACTTTCAACTAGCTTCTAACTCAAAATGGAAAACTGTGATTACAGCTGATAGGATTTTCAAAAGGAAAAGAAACATTCTGCTCTCAGAAAGAGCTTGTCAAGTAAGTTTCAGCACCAAAAGAAATATTAACAGATAGGCCAAATTCCCCTGAATAAAATGTTGCCTTTACAATTTTCAGTAGTCCAGCCAGATCCTCACTGTAGTGTCGAGAACAATATGGGTACAAGATTTTTAAAAAGCGTCAGGATTATCAAGCTTTCCTTCCTTAAAAGAAATGGATAGCACTCTGTGTTCTGGTATAACATGCATTTTGAAAGCATGCTCTTACTAGTCCAACTTGTGATTTTGGTACAAGGAGAGAAAATCTGTTTAGGGAAGGAATCACACAAGGAAACTGAGTGCGGTATTGCCTAATTCTGAGAGCGTACTTCATTTGTTTTGCCTGCCAGTGTTGATTTAATTATACTGCATTATTATCAAAGCTGCATTATGTACTGTTTTTATTCCTTTTACATGTGTTTGAGGTGAAGACCTTGGCTTTGTTGGCAAACAGTGCATTTCAAGTTATTTCTTAAGTACTAAATAATAAAGAAAAGAGAAGAAAAGATTTTTTTTTAAGATAGAAGACAGTGATCACAAGTTAAAGGGTTAAATGTAAGATCTCCAAGAAACATTTTGAAGTTGATTAAGACCCCAGCTTTGCATTAAACAGTATCACTTCCACATGAGTTGTTGCTAATGCTGTTAAGGAGCAGCTTGAGAAGCCCAGTGTGCCAGTGACCTCCTTCACCCTCCAGCCACCCACTAGGGCTTCTTGATTAGCATCCTACCTGGTTCTCTGAGGAATTCCCGTCATCCCCTAGGAGCTCATTCCGCACCTCATCACTGTAGGCAATTCGTGACCTTTTCTGTAAAACAAAAAGAAAAAAGGGTTAGGAAGTAAAGCTCCGAAGCCATTCGTATCAAGGCTGATCATCTTAAACCTCGAGAGCCCCCTAATGGATACCTATTTGATAAAAAAAAAAATAAAAAAAAATCTGCAAGTAAAAGTCATGAAAAAAGTTCTTTAGCTGCTCTATTTTGACAAATCTGCGTGGCAGAACCTTAGCATTTCTAAGACAGTCACATCCTCAACATTTCAGCAACGAAAGCAGCTTCAGTGAAGCTCAAGACACCCGATTATCAGTACTGGGATCACACATTATGCAACTGGGAGAGGCAAAATACACTAATACCAGAAGCACTGAAGAAATGCACGTGTAGGAACCATACGCATTTTTCTGAAGAACACTTGCTAGCTGGATGCAGAACTCGGCATAGCATTGAACAGAAAAGGAAGACCAAGCTTTTCCCATAATAAAAAACCCCAACAAACCAACCTGAACAACACACGTTTGACAAAACTGGTTGAACTCGAAGATGTAAAAAATTAATAAATGTTTTCTATGCTGCTAAAGTTATGAAGGCCTACTGCAAAAGGACCAGAAATCAAAGGGCAGAAGAAAGGAGAGAAAACAACAGTTCAAGGGAACACCACAAAACTGAGACAGTCATTCATTAGGTCATTTTAACAGATAGTTGTTATTCACAGCTTACGAGCACCAGATTTGCTCATGAACTGATCAACCATATTGATTTAAAACTAGACCAAGTGACAAGCAATGGAAAGCAAATGTCTAAAGATTACCAAGGTAGCACAGTGTTCAATGAAGGAACGGGCAAGTCCATAAAGAGAACATCAGCCCAGCCTTCAATTTCCCCGTTGGTCAAATCATAGGCCCTTAGTCAGTTAATATTCCTATGCTCACCATTAAAAGAAAGAAAGGGTTTTTAACATGTTGTCTAAAACCTTTTTGTATGTGACTGCAGTTAAGATCACTTTTACATTTCATCAGAGGAACAAAGCCAAGAGTAGCAAAACCTAAGCTGCAGAGTCTCTATTTATGGGAGCTTCCTTCATCCTCAGCTGTGGTAGTCACTACCAGTAGGAACTCAGAAAAAACAAATTACTCCTCAAACTTTCCCTAACTGGACAATCATGCAAAAAAAATTTGTTTGGGATGAAGGCACAGGAAACAACCCACTAGAAATTACACTGAGCACAGGGAATTTCACTACCTTTGTGACAACGAAGCACAGAAGAGGGTCACTCCTTATGCTAGGAACCTAGTGGTGGAATCAACCTGGTATCGGTCATCTTGGAACAACACATTGTAGCTTTTTATCCTGTGTAGTTCACCCTTGATTACCATCCCCAGCATTACAATGCGTACCCATTTGTGATTCAGTTGCTAGTGTTCTGATCTAGACTATATACTAAAGCTACAGCTGTAGGTAGCAAAGACAAAGCATACCACGGGCCTACTACAAGAGCTGAAATGTGCCAAATCTTTTGGAGATCTCAGCTGTCACAGTTTCATACTAACCAAGCGAAAGTAGTCTACAGCATTAAAGGAAATGAGAACCTTTAAACAGGCTGTGGTATCAGAGCTGCCTGTTTAAATTATTCATTTCATCACTATGGGGGACTAAAACACTCCACAGTATGCAAGAATATCATATGGAGATAGGTTTTGTTTTTCTCTTTTTTCACCAAAAAGCCAACAAATTGGCATAGATTGCTCAATTACCTTATTTTCCTATTTTTATTTGATACACATCAAACGAGGAAGGAAATTACAAATATATACCAATAAATATCTAATCTTCTTTTCTGATTAAGATTCAATCTTCCCATTTAAGGTCTAGTAGTTTAACTGTACAGTCTCCCCCAATTTCACAAAATGACCCAGCCCCATTGATTGTTAGTGTTGAATGTATTTATCTTTATTAGACTAAGATGAGGAGCATGATGCTTCAGGAGCTCGTTCTCCAGTGAACAAGGCATCTAATTACATGTAGAGACTAAGATGGTCCGTGGTTACACATCATTTATTTGAAAGATTTAACTGGCTGATATTCTCATTCATAAGGGCCTGCACGGAAGAAAGAAAAAAGAATATTCTTTATAGGAAAGAAATAAATCTTAATAACCATGCAATTTTTAGAGGCCCTTTATAATCCTTAATATCATCACTACTGAACTTAACAAATATATTTGTCTCATTGTTCTTTTACTGCAATAATGTCATGATCTGAAAATCAGCAATTATATTAAAAGAAATAACCCTTTGACTACAATTAGGTATAACTCTTTGCCATAATCAATAAATAATTTGATACAACTTTTGATCACAGTTTCACTACCAAATGAATCAATAATATAAAAGAAAAGGCCTTTGAACTAAAGCGTTCATTTGTTCTTTCAGGATTCGTCCAAAATATCAATATCCTGAATTACTATTCTTATTTTTATTAAAATAATATTGGCTAACACTTGCAAATGTGACTATCAAAATTAGTTTGGTTCACCCAAACTCAATAATTAAATAATTTTGAGATTTATTTTTTTTAAGTTCATAATTAGCAGCTGTTTATAAATATGTACTTTAGCCAAATGCAAGAACGAGAGTTTGAGCTGGAAATGTCACACAGACTGCTACAGTTTGAAGGAACCCAATTCATAATGCATTTTATAAATAGTTAATGACTTCTATACATAAGCTAACCAGGCAAATCAAGAAATTGTCAACATTTTTAGTCTTAGTTGTCAGTTACCACTGTCTACTGGTACTTTATATGTATGTTTCTAGAAAAGACAGAAGCTTTACAGAGTTTGCAATCCAAGGCATTTCTGGGCAGCTCAATATAGGTTTAAGAGGTTCTGTGTGCAGGTTTTTGTCTGTAAAGGTCTGTCATACACAGAAGTTTTCTTTGTATTTTGTATTTTCTTGTACACACACAGACAAAAAGTCTAAGCACACGAGTGTTTTTAGCTCAGCGTACATGTTTGCATTCGAATGCAACGAGCACACGAACACACGACGACACAAAAGGGTTAAGCTACTTTATACAAGAACTTCAAGACAGAGAAAGTTTCAGGGGCTGTTTTAAATGTACTACAGTACTCAAACCTTCTGACAAGGAAGAATTTCTGATTCCAGGCAGATCTCTCTTGGTTTATGAACAGGATTTTTGCATACTGATTGGGTGATTTCCTTAAAGCCCTGTTCAAACAGATACACTTGCTCAGTTCTGTCTGGCAATTTGGCTTTAAACAATCTGTCTACTTGACCCAAGCCTTAACATTTCCCAATAGAACTGAATGTGTTCATGGGCAAGCCCGGCTAAATTAGAATTGAAATGAATTAACTCAGCTTAAACTAATTAAGATCTGTGATCTGCAGTACCACCCTCCTGTATGATTCTACATGTGAAGCAGGGTACATGTAACCAGACTGTAAGGATTCTGCTGTACTACTAATCTGAGCATACCAATGAAGTTCGTCTATTACTAAAGCATATGAGAAGTTAATTTCCATGGCCTACACATGGCAAAGCAATTGCTTAAATTGCCTCACCTGGGAATTTAATACAATGTTATCATCAGACCAGCCACACTGTAAATAGATTTATAATGCTTTCCATGTGCTAGGCTAGGTTGCATATGAATTAAGTAATGATCTGGTATTACAATACAATCAGCTAGTTCCCACACCTGGCAGACAGGATATTTTGCTAAATTACTACTTATACAGATACATCACTATATAAAAACAGAAAAGGCATTGGGAAGAGACACAATCTACACAGTGTACGACTGATTTTTACATGGTAACCAAATAAGATGTAGATAGAAAGAGGTATCCAAAATAATCTTTTTCCAACATCTGCACAACAGAACACATACTTATTCATTTCTATTCAATTTTGGCCTAATTTTCCGCATTCTATACTTTAATTACCATCCATATTCTGAAATGTTCCCATTAGTGAAGGCCAAAACTAGCCAATGCCCCCTCACTCCATCACATTTTCAGCAATCAGGGAAATAATTGATATGAAGTATCGCACATTTTCATACCTGAACTAAAGAACAGCTTTCTCCCTCCTAAATGCCAAGCAGCTCCCTGAACAGACAAGCAAACCCAGGTGTATTTCAGACAAAAGGCCCAGAAAATCCTTTCGTCCCAACTTCTCGATTTTTCAGCCTCAATGTTTTAAGAACAGATTAAACAGATTTTTTTTTTATTTTTTTTTTTGGTGAAAAATGCGTAAACAAACTAAGAGGTTTATTTATCCACAAACATCTGTTTTCATACAAAATTAATTAGGATTTCATAGTGTATATAGATGGTTTTAAAAAAAAAAAAATCTTCAGGCATCTGTTTCAGAGTTTGGCCCTGATCTAGATGTAAAAAAATACTCAATATTAGCATAATGAGAAATAATTCGGAGCGCTAAATAAGATTTTATTTTGTGCTCTTTTAGAGTAGTCAGTTTTGCCATTGTTCTTGCCAAAAGCGAGGTGAAAAATATTACTTGATCCTCAAATGGACTGCTAAATACTGTAGAACGTACATTTTCATCTCTGCCTTTCAGAATAGACACTTAAGTATTTTTTACTAAGCAGAATTAGAAAAGGCACAGTTTAACAAATGTAAGAGAAAAATAAGTGACTCTACTTAGCAATCTTAAAGCTTATACTTAAACAGAGACACAAAAACACCCCTTCAGAAAACATAGTAATTGAAATTGCTCAAGAAATTGTGATCAATCTTCAGTTTTCAAAAACTGACCCAGGAACAATAGACTAGACACTTGGAAATTTGAAAGGGGTTTTCCTGTTCCTAAGTAGCTTAGTTTTTATCGATTGCGTGTAAAAAGCAGCAAAACACTTAGAATTAGTGCTAATATACAACTTGATGCCATGCTGGACTTCCAAGTGTTTCCTTATGAAAACAAAAAACAAAGCTGATACATTTCTGTTCAAAAGGAAATAAAAACTATTCTACAAATCCTATGAAACTTCTGAAAGAATCAATCCAACAGGACATGCTGGCTGGCAAAAGTCAACGTCTAAGCCACCCTGGTCTTGCCTGCCCTCCCTGTGTGCACACAAAAAGATCGCAGGCACCTCTGAAAGAGAAGTACACAACCTCAAACCTACATTCGGATACTCTGCAAGATGCTGTCAGCTTCCGACAACAGCAGAGAGAAATCAAACTTCAAATGCTAATGTGAAATAAATGCAGAGGTACTATCACCCATTTTAAGTAGAAGTCACAGGTCTACAATCATCATCAAACACACTTTTAGTTTCATTATCAGGTGAGGGCAAGGAGGAAGGTCAAGCAAATCCCCATGAGGATACAATACATTGTATGACGTTAGTTTTTCAGGCAGAACAACTTCCATCTCAAACTCACGACCAGTGGACCATGTATGTCACCAACACGGCTGATGCTTAAACAACCTGCTGTATTGCATGTGCTGTAGGTAGGGAAGAAAACAGATGACCTCTGAGAGATGTAACTCTCAGTTTCTGTGCATTTAAGGAGTAACACAAGATGATTTCTATTGTGAAAAGACATTTGTATTTAGAAAAACAGCTTATATTTACCAGAGCTCTACCCCTTAAACTCAATAACCTGGAAAAGGAAATATTTTTCAAGATTCAAAGGTCTGGAATCAACTGACCTCTCCCCTCTTCTATTTTTCAGAGGATGCTTGAAAATTCACTACCATTGCTTCCAATTTAACAAGAGCACATCTACAGAAGAGTACTGTAATGGCATACAGGATTTATAAATTCAAGCATGAAAAACTTCAGACCAGCACTGCTTGAGTTTAGTTACACATCTCCAAACATAACATTGAATAATTCCCCTTAGCCTGTTGTTTAGATCAACCTTTTTTTTTTTCTTAATTAGAACTATAACTACTCCTCTTTGTGCTTGTTTGAATTACCATGCCTTATTATCAAATCTTGGTCCCTATATATAAAGTACTTTATTCTTTCATTTGAATTCAGTTGCTTCAAGGTGCTTGCAGCTTTAGGCTGATCTGCGCAATTGTTTATCTGTCTTTTTACTCATGTGCCATGATCTCAAACAAATAAGCCAGGGATCAGCTGACTCATGAAGAATAACTGAGTATTCCTGCAAACTGAACTGTAACCCCTGTATTGGCCACAGCAGCGATATCTGCCTTTCGCCCTGCCGACTTGCAGCTATTCTGCTATTTACTGTTATCTACATCTGCTGAGCTGCTCCAGTAATATTCTTTTCAGTACTCTAATTTCAGTATTTTATACAACACCTTTCTATTGATTCCTTCAAATGACCACCATTAAGCTATCGCATTTCATTACAAAATCTATCTCTACACTTTTACTTAGCTGGTTAAGTTCACCAACTTGCCCATTCAGTCAATGGAAATTCCTCTAAACTGTGCATGAGATCATTTAAGGTCATTCCTTCTCAGAGTCACCTTTCAGAAAAGACCGGTTCTTCCTTGTAACCACTCTGTGCATGTCTGAAAATCTAGCTCAGCAAATTAAAAGTTGGCTAGTATCAGTACTCTTTGCCTTGGTATGTATAGCAAACATTGGCAAACATTTGCCTAACTTTGAGAAAGGCTTTGCAACTTGCAGACCCGTATTTGCACAGTCATTTCAATCAGCAACGCTAAAATAAAAAGGCAAGAGCAAGGTGGGAGATGGGGGTGGGGGGAAACATCCTCTTTCCCCAAATCAGACAACAGTTCAAAAATAATGATACCTCAGTTGTAAGACCACACTGGATACAGGTGCTGAGTAATCCACAACTTCACTATTTATTTGGGTGTAGGGGGGGTTAAGTGGGATAAACTCTGTTGTTTACAGCGTAAGTTCACACTTGGACCTGGAGGCAAAAGGAACATGTCTAGACGGTGTCATCAGAAAAAAAAATGTGGGCACAAAGAATAGGAACAGCCAAAATTAAGCCAGTATTGTTGACAGATAAATTAATCCTCAATTCATGTTCAGGCTAATCTGCAGAAATATTTAAGGATGTCAGTATGATCACTTAAGACAATTCAGTCTCTACATCAAACCTTAGAAGACTACTAAACCAGATTATAAAAATTCATGTCAGGCATTGAAAGTCAATGACTAATGTCACAGAGGCTGCTGTTCTACAAAAGTCTCTGCTAGATATGAGTAACTTCAACTTAAAGATCAGTAAAAGTAGGCTACAAAAATAAGCTTATTTTGATTAGCAGTGGTAGTTTTCAAGCTACAGCAGATCTTTGCACTTAGATCTGGCATATGCACACAATAAGCACACGTATTTCTCCACAACATTACCATGTAGGAAAAATTGTTAAGGATAATGGAGGAAATGAGAACTTCTAGTGTCTTCTTCCAGTACAACATCAAGCTTATGTTTCTTTCATGAAATCTTCATTGGTCATCTCAACTCTACTTCCTGTTATAATGACCTAACTCATATATTATAGTGGTTCCTCTTCTATTTTACTAAAAGCTTGTTTTAATTACTTGGGTTTTGTTTGTTTTGTTTTTTCTTAAATGTCTATTACCATGTAAATTCATTGAATCATTTATCCAACAAACACTATTTAGAGAATAAGGAGCAACTAGACATCAGGGTCAATGTCTTGTGGTTCAAAGTCTTCATACTGTGTGCTAGGTTCATAATTTACATACGTGTTTGCTAAATCTTGGAGACAGAAGATAAACTCCAGTGTGTTGGACCAACAGACAGATGAACTGAGCAAACAAAAATACATGGCTGTTTTCCTCCAAGAAGAGAAGTTTATCCTACAAGGGCCAACTTTTAAAGCAAGTGCTCCTGAAGACTGAAGCAGGGGAAAAAAAAAAAAAAAAAAAAGAAAAATCTTAAAAGTGACCTAAGATTTTTTAACTAATTACCTCACACTAATTAGCTCACAGTAAAGGATAATAAACATCTCAGGTAAACCAAAATATGAAATGTTCATTGAAGTATCTTTGTTTCAGCCTAGGTTCCGCTTGCTAACAGTAACAAGACATCTGCTGGTACTTTCCACCAGCTCCTTCCTTTCCCAGAAAGACACATCCAGGTGTTACTCCCATCCCCAATTTGTTACTTAAATTGTCTTTACGAGCCTGTATCCACACTCTCTGACCAGACACTAGGGAGGATCAGCAACTGTCGTGATACTCCATCATAGGGCTTAAACATTTGCCATTCTCGAAGGCTACCACCATCTTTTTCAGCGTTCCCACTCCCTGGATTTCTAACAGTAGGTAAAGTCTAAGAGAGATGATATTTTTCAGGCTTTTAGGCTTTCCAGTTAAAAGTACAATTTTGCTACAGAGCTCAGCTCTATTAATAAATTATACATTTTGTCCACTGTGAACTCCAAGAGTAAAAAAATCAAAAAAGAAGTCATAAAGACAGATCCCTTTTCGGACACTTAGAATGAGGGCAAGGCAGATGAATGAGCATTTCCAAGGCAGCTGAATTGTCCCACTTATATTTGTGCCACTCTGATAGGATTTATTTTAAACCAAAGAAACTTAAGCAGGCCTTTCCAAAAATACTTTCTAGTGCATAAAAAGCTATTTTTAGGCACTGTTCTTTTTTTTACTGAGCATCCATGCTTTCTCTGAGGCATCTTTCCACCAGTATACCAATACATGGTTTTTAATTTCTGAAAATAATACATAGAATAAGAACATTTCAGTTGGGCTCTAAAAATATTAATCACAATAAGTATGAAAAACCCTATTCAATGAGAGTAGCAGAGGACTTCACTATTAAATACAAAATAAAATAATTCTTGACACAAAGAATAATTAAACAGAAAAATGGCATAATTAAGGTGGTTTGCATGCAAATGTACCCACATGGTACTTATGCTGTGTATTTCAATGCAAGTATTTTGGACCATAAGCACATTAATTCTAACTGTTGATTATTAAAAAGTAAAATGAAAAATATTTTGTGTATAACACAGCCCAGTCAAAACTGACTTTTGAATCTTTCTGTCCATGCTTCCTAAATTTATTACTTTTGCCCTGACATGATTTAGCTGGGATTCCTTTCCTTGCTTCTAGAGCATGTGTACTCACATACATATCACCTTGTCTGAAAAAGAGAAAAATTAGGAGTTAAGTGGTCACAACTGGGCTTTGAAGATCGCAGTAAATTAAAGGAGGAGTAAATCTGTACCTCCACTGCACCCCACTAGGCACTACTGGGACAGAACCAGTTGCTTCATGCTATGTTAAATCAATAGCTAATACAATAAAATACTAGCCCAATATTCAGACATGGCATTTTCTAGTTTTATCACATGCTGATGATTAGCAGTCCTTGCTTTACACTACCTGAGATAAAAGTCAGTAAATAATCCTCTACCTATAATTTATCTAACTAAAGTCCTCCTACTTTTTATACTGCCTCTGCATCTGAGCTCCTCGGTCTCTGCCATTAAGTGAAAATCCTTGTAAACAATATTCATTTCTTACAGTGCATGAAATGAAGAATTATTATTATTATGAGGCATGTATTTGTATCAAAAATAGCCATGCCAACCCTTCCTTACTTGGTTTATTTCATCAGAACTTAAGTCTTAAGCCTTGTAACACAATGTAACACAATGAAAGGCAGTATATGTATGCAAAATATTGGTATTTACAAAATATTTGGCATTTGAAGTGTCTTTCTGACAGACAGGCTTCAGCTAACTTGTTATTTTTCCTCTTGCATGTAGCACAGTCAGAAATTCTGCCTCTAAGTGGACCAACATACAAGAAAAAGAGTAATGAGAAACAGTGATATTGGCAGTAGCTCATTTCCCAGTAAATATTGATGTCCAAACTCAAAAAATTCACTGAGTATTTCTGTTTTGTCCCTGTTCCTATGTTGTCACCAACAATGCTTACACATTTCTATTGATCTTGTTTACAGCTGCCTAGATTTTCTCTGTCAAGACAATGTAGTGTGAACCTTAAGGAAAACCTCACTTTATATAAGACTGCATAAAGACTGCCACATCAGTCAAAGCTTCAATTAGTCCAGAACCTGTACTGCCTCCTAGAGCAGCCATTAATGGATAACAAGGGGAAATCTTAAGGAACAGAGCAGGAATGGAATGATTCTCATTTCAGTAGATGCTGCCAGTTTCTGATGATCAGCAGTTCAGGGAGTTTAAGGTACATTTAAGATCTTCATACTTAATAAACCTTGATAGTAACTGCTTATATAATACTTTTTTTTTTAGTATTATTATTTAAATAGCAACAGAACAAATATTCATGCACAAGAAGATGTTCAGGTTTCAATATTAGGGTAAAGATTAAATCCAAAAGTTATCCCACTTTTCATTTGAAAAAGCTGAAATGACGCTCCAAAGAAATAAGGTAATTATTTAAATATCAAAAGCAATTAATATCACAGAATTTTGTAACATCTCTTCCATGGGATACATATTGGCAATATGAATTTAATTCAGAGGTTCTCACCTCTACAGAGTAAATTCCACAGTAACAGAAAAAATATCTAATGAATCATTTTCCAATTTCTGCTCATACAGGTCATTTGCTCTCTCAAATTCTTAATAAACTATGGCAAATATTCAAATTGTTCAGCTTAGAAAAATAGAACTATACTCCATAGTCATATTCTATCTCTGCCCAGCTCCTTTGAAGTGCAAGAAAGGCCCAGTACCATTTGACCAAACATCTGTCCCTCCACCCCACCAGCTGTTCTTGTATGGCATAGTCTCGGAAACTTCTGGTATAACAAAGCTGTTAGCATCAAATACAGATCATCTGATACAAAGAAAAACAAAGTTTGATAGCATATGGTGAACATAATATTTCCAACTGCAATTCATGAACCTGACATGCAAAACCAACACAGAAAGAATATAAAGGACAGAAGGGAAAAAAAAAATCCAAGCATGTAACACACATCTGGATTTTTGATTCTTAAGCATTCGGGGTCAGCCTCAAATTTATGCAATAACCTCAGGTTAAAATTTCAACCTAAAAATGAACCCATACAAAGATACAGAGCATGATAGCTAACATTCTGCTAAACTCTCAGGTGATGTACCTGCTGTTTTTTCCCTTTCCCTATCATTCATTAGTCTTACCTTACACCTTTCAGAGCTGGTACCTCTTACCCCAATTTATCACATGCTTTCTCCAGTGCAACCATATTTACCTCTTTCTATCATAAAGTGAAATGAGCATCATGTTTTCTTTCCTTTCCCACCACTTATTTTGCCATTCCCTACTGGTTCCCTTCCTCTGCTCAGATATTTGGGTCACTCACTCTCTCAAGTCCCGCACAGGGCCATAAGCCATACAACAAACAAGAGCAGTCATATTAAAGAGCCCAGGCTGCCATTTTTCCATTATCATTTTCCACAGTTACTATAGGCAGCTTTATAGTTATATATGAGAATGGCAACCATTATAACAGGAACACAACAGTTTCAAAGACTTCTGAAGTAGTGGCCTCAAGGAAAAAGCATAGATGATTGTTGAGTGACAGCTGGTATTTTTTCCTCTTAAACCCAGATATATATACTTGATAATACATGACCTAAAACATTACAGAGTCTGTTGATTCTGACCACAAATGGTCACTTATTGGCAGCAGAGTGATAAAAATGTATCAACACACTCTCGTTTTGAAAATGTATTGAACATCAGTTTGCACAGTGAAAGTATTTTGTTATAAACTTTCTGCAAAAGAGATGGAGAAAGTTCAAGAAAAGTTAAGAATTAACTCAAGAAGTAAGACATATTTCAATCTGAAAGACCGAGGAAAAAAAATAAAATGTGGTCCCAGCTGATCTTGAGCATACTGTACAATGTAACATTTAGGCTTTTATTTATTTCCCCAGATTTTGCAAGGCATAAAAAAATGCATGATCACAGAATGGGAATTAACAGTAAATGTATGGATACTGGAGAAACAAGCAAGAATTAGGGCCTTTCAGGCCCTTACATTATAAGTAAATATATAAGGAATTAACTAGTACATTTGTGCATTAAAAAAACCTTCTATAAAATTATTTCATATTCAAAGACATCCTGAGAATTTTCAAGCGTCAAAGTATAATCAAGTTGCCCATGAAGATGTCCTTGGATTAACACATTTTAACTAACAAGAAGCATTCAAGACTAACTGATGGCCGTTTGGATGGCCATCAAGCTGGGAAAAACTTGTCCTGCAGTAAACCAGAAGAGTGACACTTGAGTGTTAACTCCAAAATGTAAGAAGTTCCACAGTTAAGGAGTAAAAAATGGCATGCATAGTTGCATACAACTGACTTAGGAAATATTTTTATTTGGCGATGAAAAGCAATTACTGTACCTTGAAAACTATTTTATCTAAAAGTGCTTGCTAGGCCATTAGGATTCCTAGTTTGGATTTCACATTATTGATCTAACTGCATCATCAAAAAGAGAGTATTTCAGTATCTTGTTTTATCCTGGAAGAATCATTGCAGGGGATAATTAGAAACAAGTACGTGTTTTCCTGAACAGTACTTCCACAGATGGCCACTAATACTGATATATTTGTCTATATCACCCTGGAAAACACAGTCAAGACCTAGTGCTGGATTTCCTCTCCCACACGATTATGGATCAACTTTCAGATCTATAATAATCTGAATTCAGTTTTAAACACACAAAACCCCATAAAAGAGAAATTACCAGAAACCCACAAACCAGATGCACTGAATAATTTATCTAGGCACTTATCTGCTAAAGGGGGAGAAAAATTCTAAGAATCTTCTAAACACTGTAATTTCATATAGGAACATCCCTAGTGACAGCTTTCTGTTGTTCTCAGGGGTTAGGTAGTCCCCATTGTTATTAAAAAGAAACTATGGGTCCACTATCTCAAAGAGAATGGTGTGCATACATATTTCTCCTTAGTGTGATTCACAGACACGAGGAATATGGATTACCTCTATCATCTGCACAAAAAAGTTCTACTAAAAACTTGGCATTCAGTAAAATTTTATGTTGAGGACCCCAAATCATACTGTTAGGCCACACAGAGCACCCATCTCGACTGAACTGTCATACAAATAGGTTGGTGTCAGATGCTCCATTTATATTGAGGAGCATGGCAACAAAAACAAAAGTCAGCAATTTAAAACAACAAACCAGCCCCTGTGCTGACAGGAATAAATTATATTCCAAAGGAATAGGAGTAAGTGTAGAACATAGATCCTCAGTATGAACACTATATAAAGGGTAGAAAAGTATTCCTAAAATTAATTCTTTTTAGTAACTTCACGCTTTGAAACAAAGAGGATGAGTACAAATAAAAGAGAGAAAAAAATAATACAAATTAAGTCTATAAAAACACATAAAGGGGTAAAATCAAAGAGGAATCGATTATTTAACAACTGGTAGTGCTGAGACAGGAGATGAACAAAGACTCATTAGAGTTCAAAACTAAACTTCTACAATTGGTCAAACGGTGCAGCAGTGTGTTGTACTTCTAACAACTCCAAGATCTGGTTTCTAGGCAATGACCCTAGAGAGGCTGAGTGCACCACGGAGGTGATGCATGCATCTTCTGGGGCAAAGATAGAAGTAGCTGCAAAAACACAATACATTTTGTTAGCCCACCCTAGGAGCAAAACTGATTTCTGTTCTTCCACAAACTACACAGAAGGTCTAGCACAATCTTTTCAAAGAAATCTTCTGATCACTCTGTAATTATTCCTTTTTTAGTGACCCCATTCCATAACACACCATTCATGAAAAGACCTTGAAAATACTTTCCCTCTGAAACTTGGTAGTATGCTGCACAGACCTCAGCATTTGAACTAGGAGTTACTTTTCTTTTATGGATTATAGCAGTTAAAAAAGAAACTTTCATCTACAAGCTCATTGGAATGAAATTTGTCTAAATATTTTTCCTTCCTGCTGATTTCACTGATCTTTTGTTTTTATATCAGTGATTTTTTAAACTCAGTTGAAAAACTCAGCATGTTCACATATATTCCATCTTCTTCCCTGACAAATAAAAGAAGCTGCAGTCTTGCCTTCATGACACTGTAAATTCTTACCTTAGAAATTATTTTGATATCAAAAAAGCAACATGAAATAATGTAAGATTGACCACTAGTAGAGATAAAATCACATAAAATCCCACCATCCTGATGAAAAAAAACACACCACCAAAAACCACACTGATGGAAAGAGTGTACAAAATCAAGTAAAAAGTAAAAGAAGTATTTATCTACTTGGAAGTCATGTCCTGGAAAAATTTATAGAAAAAGCCTTTCTAATACTCTTAGTAAACACTTAATACTAGAGAAGTAAAAATACAAGTAGACTTATATTTTCAAGTTAATATGTATTGGCCCATTCCATTATGTTACGTACATAGTGGTTTCAAAGCTATAGGGTCAGAATGATATTCCAGAGCAACTTTAAGCAGAAAATGATTCCATCACTGATATATTCAAATTTGTAAATACCTGGATATCAAAAAGAAACAGTTTGAGAAAATGTTGTTTTGAAAAATAATCTTGAATTCAGTGTCTGATGCCTCCATTGCTTCCTTAGCTGTAAGGGAAGCAACAACATGTCTGATTTCTATATTGCAATGTTTACAACGTTATTTTCTTTAAAAAAAAAAAAGTAGCCACATGGCCTCTAAGCTATGTCCACACGGTCAAGGAGTTAAAATTCTCAAGAGTGCAATATATAATCTGACTTCCAATTGCCAACAGGAGGAATTTTTCCACACATGTTATTTTATGTTAACACAAAAGAGACATACATTCTGGCTGTGTGCACTTCTTATGTCAGATTTAATCCAAATCATCACAAAATCAAGGTGAGGAACTGCGAATCTGCATGTTTGATTCAGTTTGCTGAATGCAGTCGAGAATTTCTTCAGAAAGTTATTTACTGTCTCTTCCCCTAAGTGCTTCTCAGACAATGTTTGCAATTCACTCATCTTCATCCAGTATCTTGCAATGGCTCTCTCTTAGTCTCATTGATCCTCAGCCTGTACAAAAATATATGACACGCCATATGGCTTGCTTGATGCTCAAAGGGTAGTGCTGCAGTAAGGCTGGTCTTTCTGCAGAAGCATGTGGCATTGTCCTCTATTAGCTCACAAGACAGAAATCACGACCGATGTAGTGTGCCCTTTTTAAAAAGAGTTTTCTTCTCACAGTGTACTCTTGTTATTGCCCGAGATTCAAAGAGGATTTTCCCCCACTTCTACTACATTGGACTGAAGATCAACATCTACCTTTTTCTATGCCTCTTCATCAGGTTTTCGTTTCCTTTTCAATGCTCTGAAGCATCTTTTAATGAAAGCTTTCAAACTTCTCAAGATCTTCAAATAAATTTCAGTTGTCCCATTATCACCTTTTATTCAAAACATTTTTAAGTCTAAAGACTTCTCAAATAAAGCAGATCTTCACCCACTCCAAAATATCATCACTGATTTTCTTAAAGCACATTAAGATACAGATGACCTTACAGCAGCATGAAAAAGGAATCTTGTATAAAACAACATAATTAATTCTTTCTATGAGCTACTCAACTCCAGGACAGTATATACAATCCTTACAACATAACCCAAGATTCTCCTTTTTCCAAATTGGGTTACACAGAATGAGAAGCTATGCTGTAAGGTCACTGGCACTCCAACTTGCACTTCCAGGTTTCTAAATGCTAACACTGCCTAACGTGTCATTTTTCTGGTACAGGGCAGGAAAGATGATCTTGACTATGTGTTCATTGCCTGGAATTGTTTCAGTTTGAGGAACCAGACAGAACAGAAGAAAAAGCAGTAAAACACTAAGAGTTCATAGCTCCACCTCTATCCTAATTAAATACTTGGTATATAAATGGTATAAAGCGTTAGTCAAGTAATTAATAGTAACAAAAACGGAGACAACCCAGCTTTGTAGAAAATACAGAGCAACCATGCCACTTCAAAATTCACTTTTTAAAATATGAAGAGATGGTAAACAGGTTTTATTGAGCCTTGAGCAGTTACAGATACTCGACATCTTAGACCTGGCCCTAACACCATACAATCAAGACCTTTTTTGTTGAACAATACCATGATTAATCTAAAATCTTGATGGTCAAATTCCATCTTACAGGAGTAACTGTAAAGGAAAGGTGATTTCCTCCACTGTTCCACTCTTTGCTTTTGCTCCTACATGTATTTTGAGAAATTAGCGTGATGGCCTGCAGATAGATATGATGCTGGCCCTTGTCCCTGCTTGTATTAGAGTCAACCCTCTGTATGACCACATCAGAGAATAAGACTACAAAGGGAACTGTGTATTTAAAAAGCAAAATGAAAGATAACATACATAACACAGGCAATATACCTGCATAAATACTTACGTCATTCTAGTCCCGCTTAGTAAATGAAAGATGAAAAAACAAACAAAAAAACCCTAATATGATTTTGAAAGACAATTTCATTATTTCCAGTGATACTAAATAAGACAGTGCAGAATTTTTTTCATGTTGTTACAAAACTGCTTTACAATTGTCCTGGTGATGATGATTATTTGCTATTCAAATAATACCTGCCTATATTTGCAATCAAGACATGAATTGCAAACACACCTAATAGGTCTTTGGCTGAAAAGGTGTAGAAGAATGTATAACTGCAACGGTAGAAGTTATTCTATGTACAGAGGCACACAGCTATCTGCTTCCTATGGTCGGTCTTTTTCTTAAATACTAGGAAAAATACTGTTCTGTCAAGAACTGAAGTAATACCTTCTTTGTAGGACTCTTTTACGTGGAATGCACAAGTTGAAGCATAGGTAAACTAGAACTCCCTGCATCATTCGACTTGAATTTTGGAAAACTGGCATGAGAGGAAATCCTCTGGTGAACAAATGTATGAGGAAGATACGAAGAAATTGATCAATTGATTGTTTTTTAAACAGAAAATGTAAGAAAGCAACTTCCCTGGTATGACAGAACTTAACAAAATAAACTCCTTTAAATCACAATAGTTGAAGTTCTTTCTAATGAGACTAGATTTGGGGAAAATATCAAACTTTTCTCACTGCACAGTGACAGCATTCCTATCATATTTTCCTACTGAATGAGCAGGGAATATATGAACACAAGCTATGTGACTGCATCAATACACTCTTTGACACAGAAATTAATAGAGGATCACAGCTGAAAGTCTAAAGATCAAGTACTTCAGTTTTAAAGTTTTAAAATATAATTATTAGGATTATAACATAGAAAAATAAAATACTGGCCTATTTTATAACAACTAAAAACAATTGTATTGTTGCATAAACCTGAAACCACCAAAGTGGGTATATTCTTCACTAGCACAGCCAAAGCAAAGGTCAGACACTTAAGTTCTTTGTGCAGAGAGGACATCTTTCTGACTTTAAAGCATCTGCCGCAGCATGGTCACCAAGCCTGAGGGAGTTATTCAAGCTCTACTGAATTACAATTAACACAGTAATATTAGACAACACTGTTTCTCATTAACGCAAGAGCTAAGGGGGAAATACTAGGCTTACTGTGCAGTTACATAGTTTTATTATAAAAAAATTACCAGTTCAAGTGAACTGAATTGTCACATTCAATAGTCTACTAAATACTACTTCTGACAAAACCAAAAAAGTTGCATTCCTAATAGCACTTTGAAAAACCTTAGATCTCTAAGTAAAGAACAGTAATGATTACTATCACAATGGGTAATATGAATTCTCAATTTGTATAAACTATTTAAAGACAAACATGAGACTTCATACAAGGCCTAAGAAGTATACATCTGTTTCTTTAATTGGAGTTTTCTGTTCAAACTTCCCCAAACTGGTTAAAAAAAATATATATATTCTAAAGAAATTCTCTCAACACAACCTTTTAATTTCTAGATAGTTTGCTAGTTGGTTGTTGTATATATTTTAAGTCGTATGATTTAAAAACAAAGTTCCTATGTCTAATCGTCAGCCAGATGAGTTATACATAACCAATATGGTATAAAAGTACAGCCCAATATCTGCATTATCATTAAGTAGGCATATAAATCCAAAGTGTACAAACTTTAAAATATTTCTATTTGCAGAACTTTTCTCAAGAAAGTTCCTATAAAGTAAATGAGACAGTGACAGATGAAAAAAGATGGAAGCAGATGAAATTTGTTTGTACCCCTAAATAAGTATTTGCAGTGTTTCTCAGAGTTAAGTTATACTATTTCCAGAATTAGCAAATCACACCAGAATAAAGGAAGCCTTATTTATCGTCTGCATAGGCTGAAGCTAAATATATTGATCCATCAACCCAAACAAACCAACATATGTCTGCTATGATCCCAAGTTTCTCATTTGGAATAATGACTATTACTTATCCAAGCAAAAAAATTCACTGTTCTTGGAGCCAGAAAGTCCAGACACACTGTTTATACCTAACCTGGCTACAATCCTGAGAAAGTGACTGCATCCTCTTCTATGTCACATGTGGTCAGGAAAAACCACAATTTACAGAGCCGACTGGCCACACTAATTCAGATCAAAGGTCTATCTAGTCTAATGTGTATTATCCAGTAAGAACCAATAATAGATGCCCAGAGGAGGAGTAAAAGTGCATGACCCATGCCTGGTATAATCTCTTCACACATTCTCCTAGCAATGGACCATAGATCAGATACTTCCCAACTTTGATCTCTCTTCTAAGAATACCAAAGGTATTTCTTCCTTGAATTTGCAAGTGTTTCTTGAGACCAAGAGATCTTCTGGCTTCCACAATATTCTGTAGCAAACTTCCATAGTTTAACAATGTCTTACATGGAAAAAATTCTCACTTGTTTTCTAATCTCTTGTTCAGTAAAATTATTTCTTACCACCTGACGTGTATTATGAGGAATGGTGAATAACTGTTTGACACGGACCCTCTCTATATGCCACTGAATTTATATAATCACCTCTTTATATATCCTTTCCCTCTTTTTTTGAACTAAGGAATTTCTGACCACTACCCAGCTCCTCAAAGTGAGCTGCTCCAGAGCTTTCATTATCAGTAGTAGAATTACATTCAAAGTCTACTGCACTTCTGAGGAACAGGAACCATAAACACAGAAAGCATGAAAGAGTCATAAATGTACACAGGCAGAGAGATGATTTGCCTCCATCTCTATTCCTGTCCTAGTAATTCCTCAAGTCTCATTTTCTTTTCTGGCCACTAGTGAGTACGGACTTTGTATGATACTCTTACCAAACAATAACTCTTCCTATCATTGGGAACAGAAAAGTAGGATTGCTGTTCTGCCAGGTACATCACTTTATCAACAATGAGTTTCAACTGTGAGTTTAGTGCTCACTCACTCAGTACCCCAAGATACTGAGTAGTAATTAATTTAGCTTTCCCTTTTACTACCTTACATATTTTAGTATCCCCAGTAACTTTGTTATCTCTTTCCTCTTTGTATTAAGACCATCTACAAAAATGTTGAACAAAGAGGAAGCTTTGGGACACTATTGATGAGTTTCCTCTGCTGTGAAAATTGACCATTTCTTTTTACCCTTTATTACCTATTTTTTCAACCTAATCTATGAAAGTGTCTTGTCTGTTATGCCACAGTAACTTTATTGTTTTAAAAACCTTTGCTGAATGGAAATCTATGAAATCTTATCCATACACAGCAAATTTGTTAATTTTGCTTAATTAAATAGAAGTTCAAAGTCATATACATCAAGAAAAATGCAGTGGAGTGAATTAATTAAGTGGAGGGTATGAAGTGCAGCTGTATCTTCTAGACACTACCAGTATTTATTTCCCTGCATACGTCCTCAGAAATTCCTTTTCAGCCTCCAAACAGATTTGAGCCACACAGCCTCAAGATCTAGTGTGTGAATGAATAAAATTTTTAATTTATTTATCTTAAAGAGAACCTTTGCTGACACCTAGCAGATAAATGATTAATTGCACTTCTTACCATCTTTATGGAAGCCCTATATCTGATATTTTAGTGCCCAAAATGAAAAGTTTACTGTACACAGAATAGATGGCACTTAAGCATAAAACCCCCACACACTTGCAGAGTAAACAGACACGCAAGTTACAAGCATAATGAAGTATTTTCTAAAATTGTGAGAAAAAACCTCAAACATTTACACATTTGCATCCTGCTTCACTGCTCTCATTTCTGAGTCTAGGGAAAAATGCAGCTGACTCAACCTCTGCAGAAGTTCTCCTCTGGAAAGGCTGGAAGAGTGTAAGAATAGCATCGGCACACATTTGCCTTACCCTTGGACCCTTCTCCAGTAACCTCTCACAGAGAAACAACATGAAGCTATACGGGGTTTTGTTTCAACCTAATACAGCTTTTCTTATGATAGTTGGGAATATACCACTGTCTTCTAATGATGGCAAGTGTTAGCTAGAGGTTTCAAATCTGATGCATTACTGTATTGACTCTTCTAAGATATCCCAGCTCTCTCAACTTTATCGATACACTCCCATAGGAAAATTTTACAAGAACTATACTTTGCTGACTGAATCACCAGCTGTATCTATAATATTATTCTCAATGTTATGCTCTACAATTATATCTTCCCTTTAGCTTAAATTTCAATTCCACTTGAATCTTATCAACTGTCTACCCTATATCATTTTTAAACAGGAAATCTAGTTCCTTTTAGTAAAGATAGAATAAGAGGTGGAGTTTTGGGGGGTGGGGTGGGGGTGGGGTGGTGTTCAGTAAGAGCTGTGTAAGGACAAACAGTTTCAGAGATTGCAGAGTCATCTTGAATGATGTCCCAGGAAAAAGAGATGATTGCTGCCCAAAGAAAGACTTTCTCAAAGTAACGCTACAGACTTTCTTGGTATTTCTCATTCTTTGCAACATCTATCACTAGAAAATCTTTGAGGCAACTTCTGCCCCTTTCTCGAACAACTTAAGGATTAGCTCTGCTGTAAGTTTCTGGTTTTATTATTTCAGCTGGTATACCCACCAATCCAAAAGGACTCTGGATATACTGGTTTCTCAGCCATACTGGAATTTCACATGAAAGAAAACATGTCAATGAAATTCTCCAAATGGTAAGTTATTCCTTCTGAATTCATAGCTGCTCAAACGCCACCTTGCTAAGACTGAAACATGTTTCTTGAGACAAGATCTTGTCAAAGGATGAAATTTCAAAAGCACTTATATAATCTGAAAAAAACAAGCCCTCCTGAACCATGAAATGAGGTACAGGTCTCAATGTATCATCCTTTTACAGGTTACACATGAGAATCTCAAAATCCCACCTGAAAAGACATAAGACTAGAATTTTTAAGAGGTCTAAGCTGCTCAGCTCTGAAAGCCATTGAGGATTGAACACTGACTTCTTCGGGGTCCTTTCTGAAAAAATCTCAACCTATATCTTTTAAGCTGCCACAGGTAAAAGCTTACAGCAGCTACAAACGATGGCTTCACAATGGGGAAAAAAGAGATGATAAAGATGGCAATGGCAGTAGTCAGAGGTAATGCTTCTGCATCTTCCTATAGACCTAGTGAGAAAGCAGCTTTTGATGGTGGCCTCAGAAGCAGCTTAATCTTCTGCACTAGGGCATGAAGCAGCTGCAGCGTGGACTGCCGTAAGGGAAGAAACCAATCAGGAGGAATAAAATGACGGAAAAGAGATAGGGAAAGCAGACTACCATCTAATTATGTCCTTCGTTGAAGAGAAACTCAGAAAAATATCAAGATGAAAAAAGCTTTAAGGCAGCACCTTCCCCTAAATGCAAAGGGGATAAGAAGCTAATAAATACTATCTCACCAACCTACAGCAGTTAGTTCTTTCTTTGCACTCTCAACTGATAATTAGGTGAAGGGAACCAAACTAAAAGATCCAATGCTCAGCTTCCTTGAAGCCAATTTTCACCACGGAACAGATACAGCAAGTACAATCACAGCCTTGCAAATTTGGTATTTCTATACTCAAGTTGTAGCATGGTTTCCCTGAAACCTGACTCTAAAAGCTGCATGCGCATCCAGAAAGCTTATACAAAACAACCACTCCAAATACTGTACCACTACGTGTATTTGTACCTAAACAAAGCACTCCAGAACAACAGAAAAAAATATTAAGACCCTAAGATATCCTGTCAAGGTGTATTCATTGAAGTGGTCACTGACATACTAATTTATAGTGTTAACTGTTCCCCAAAAGGTGTAGAGAAACCTTAAAAGTGAAAGGAGGACTTCACACGAAGGATAGTTTCAAAGCAGCAGATCTAAAGCCAGACCATCTCACAATTCTGCCAAACTTTTATTCTGGACAATATTTTTGTCTGAGCCATTGCTGAATTAATTTTGCTGAGCTGAAAGCCTGGTGAACGTTTTAATTATTTTGGGTTCACAACACAAAGTCATAAACTTTGCTACTGCCTGTAATTTTGTGCGTTTCCTGCCTTGCCTCATCAACCTCTAGAAGCAATACAAGGACAATATTAAATAAAATGTGTTTATATATGAGATAGTTTTTATATTGTACACAGTTTTAACCGTCCCACAGCTGCCACAAACAAAGCTGGCATTAGGTATTCCACATACAGCACGACATTGTATGTGGATCCACACAAAGTATACACTCGTGCAAGAAGTCTTGCACTAACTTTGGTCATCACTACAAAGTTTTTAAAATACAGTAAGCATTACAATAATATGCATTTTGGCTGAGGAATCAAAGACAGTTTGAGTGCAGACAGTTTGATACAGTCACAGTTTATCTGTGTCATTATTACACCCAACAGTTATAGAAATAGCAGGTATATTGACATCCTGAGGTTTTTTCCTCAATCTTTCACATTTTGTTTCATTATTTGTAAAGAAGCAGTACATTTTACTCTTATTTTACATGATGCTTAATTTTGATCCTTAGTAACTGTTCTCACAAGGAACACAAGCTTAACAACACTTCAAAAAGAGTCAGTTGCTTAACCCTTGCCTTTGGACTCAAAGTTGGAACTTTCAGAACAAGCTCTCTGTTGGCAGACTGTGACTTCCTCCAGTCAGAACTCACTTGTTATCGCAGTAAAAACATAATGATCAAATGTATCAGGTCTCACATTCAGAGAGGAGTGACAACGTAAACTTGGGAATAAAGGATCAAGCAGTAAATAGTGTGGGCCCCAAAGAAAAGCTCCGATTTAGCCACCAACACCTGAAAGAACAGCAAAAGGCAAAGGACGCACTTGATTTTTCTGGGCACGTTCTTCACCGCCCAGTGTGGAAGTCTGAATGCTTCAAAGAAAACTCACCTGCCCTAGACCTCACATGCAAAGAAGAAAACCCAATGTTTCAAGGACACATTGATTACATTCAAATATGTCTAAACACTGATGTATTTCTTCTCAAACACTTGCCTCCAGTTTACTAAACCATTAGGAGCTGAGCAGCAAGATCCATCAGCTGTCCAGTTAAGCATCCACAGAAAAGGACAACATTGCTGATGTAATCTGCCAGTCTTTCTGTCAAGTTTGCTACCAAGGAGGAAAGGTGTGAGGGTGGATCGTTGTGCTCTATGAGGAGGGAGCAATGGTAAGAGGGACAACTGTCTCCTTTTAGCAATCTTGTTTCTAGCTGAGGAGATGGAAGTCTGAGCAGCCTTCCTTCCACTCCCAGCCATCTGTTATAAAATCTCATAAAGGGCAGTTCTGCATCAGCAATTATTATTGACAAAACAAAAGTGCTCTGCCACAATCTTTAAAAGAGGATCTTTAATTTTATCAGTCTACAGAGGAACTTAGTCAGTAGCTCTGCAAAAGAGTAACAGCAGTCTCGATTACTCACCTCCCCTCACATCCTTTCCCCAATATGCAGCGTGTTCTGTGCCAACGATCTCCCCTGAGCTTAACACCGCTATCTACATGTTGGGGGTGAGGGGAAACCTGACCTTACATAGCTTTTTACTAGGAAAGCCTAGAAGTCAGAGGGCACTAATATAAGTACCACAAAAAAAAAATTAAGGAAAATAAAACGGGGCGGGGGGGGGGAGGGGGAAATCCACAACCCAAAACACAATAGAAACAATACTTTGTGTTCCTATTTTAAGTGCCTCTCTCAATGCTATATGCATAGCAGCTAAAGGCAAGCTGGAAACCAGCCAGGTCCTGGCTGCCAGCAAAAATTTTGTCACCTCCTTTGAACATCTGAAGTATGTTTACCCAATAGATTTCATTAAATTACACTTCCATTAGGAAGCATACAATGTTGATACTCATCTCAAAGATAAAAGGGATCGCTAAGAGGCATGTCATCCTGCTCCCCAGCTGATTGCTATTTCTGGGCCAATCAAGGAAAGGAGCCAGAACAATACTTAGTTAAAAAAATGCAGCATCTCCCCAAGGACTACATACTAAGAGACTGCAGCTCCATTATCAAAATGAGCATATCATTAATGACAATACACATACAGTACGTTATTTTAATATAACTCATACACAACAAACAAGCTGTATTTGGGTCATTAGCTGAATTTGTAAAGCAGTATTTCCAAGGGTTAGAAACTCCTTATCAAGATATGAAGTTTATAGGTTGGTAGCAGGGGGGGAGGGGAACAAATATTTTTATATGATCCCAAAATACAGTGAATATAACAACGCCGTGCGGTTTGAAGTGCATTGTAGCAGCTAACAGAACAATAGGCTATTCAAACATAAGTTCCCATTTTAAAGTAAAGCAGAAGTAATTTAAGACATCAGGCACTGTTTTGCTGAACATCTACAAGGGATAATGAAAGCAAAATGCCACTGATGCAGTTTATACTGTTATGTATCACCTTTTAAATTATTATTTATTACAGTACAGTTAAAAAAAAATGCAAAAAGGAACCCAAAGCAAATTTTACAAACATTAAAAAAAACCTACATTAAAGAAAAACCCATGCTGATTGTGAGGCCAGACACAGTGTGAGGGGAGGGAATAACACAAGAGACTGAAATACACAAGTGCACTAGGACTGTTCAGCTGTTACCCTCCGGTAGGCTGAGCCTTTCCTAGTGGAAAGGAGGAGATATCTTTGTCTCTAAGCATTGCTGTTAGATGTATGATGTTTACTGTGCTTCCTAATCTCCAATTCGCATAACAGCAACAAAGGGAAGAGGACAAAACCAAAACCGTGCTAATTAAAACCCAAAGTAACAGGAAAGGCCTGGGAGGGGTTAGCTCTTTACAGCCAAGCTCTGCCCAGTCCTTTTGCAGCGATGTGCGATTATTAATCTCTGAAAACACTTCTTGCTCAATATTCTGCAATTTAGACTTCAGCCAATCTCTTTCAACATGCAGAAAACCTTTCGGTTTAGCCATATTTGACATATCATATGAACTCCAATTACCCATCTTTTTGCAGTTAATCATCTCACAATTACATTTCCTGCACTTATAAGCATCCAGCTGGGAACTGAGTTTTAATCTAGGAAATAAAAAAAAAAGACTCAGGTTTCTAACAAATTACTTCTAATTAACCAGAACCTTTTCTAGTCATTCCAACCTAAAGACGCCTACAGCAAATTAAAGAATTTATTGTTTGCATTCCTAATGATATTTTAAAATTTCATTTCAATTTCCCCAATGAGTAACTTTCAGGAAATTCACTGTGCTTATATCTACTTAAACAAACATTCTGCTAAGTAGGAAATGCACAACAACAAGAAAACCTAGGGGAAGATAAAGAGAGCTGGTATTACACTGAGCAGAAAAGCCACTAAATAAAGCTAACGAACCAGAATGCTAATTAATGGCAACTTCTGAAAGTACGCTGCAGCTACACTGCCCAGGCCCTGCCAGACTTATTTGGATTGTAAAAACTGTACTCCCAAATAACGGTTTAGAAATGAAAGATGTATTTTTTATTTTTTTTTTCATAAAAAAATGCTCAATTCTGCTGAAACAAGGCAGCAATTTATAGTCTGCATAAAGGAAGTGGATTAAATGAAACCACCTAGTAAGATAACTCAGGAAACTAAGTCAATGGTGGCTAAACAGCACATGAAAGAGCTTTGTCCCACAACTTCCAGTGATTTCCCCAGGGAAAGATTTGGAATTAGAACCATGCAAAACACGCTTACTGCACGACTGGGAACTGCTTGGTATCACAGGAAGGTAACATGAGGTAAGTATCAAATGGAACAGTTTCATTTACATTAAGTCTTATCAATTTTCTCCAACTGTTTCAGAAAGTCAATGCAACCATCTGACAGAATATGATTGCTGCAAAGTAAAGTATACCTTTCATGTTCTTTGGACAGTCAAATACCAGAGGGTTTCCTGTCAATTATATAGTATCACAGATGTACATCCCAAATCTGTCCATCTAACTAATGAAAAGAAAACAATATATAGCTGAAAAATGCTCTTGAGAGCTATCTTTAAGTAATACATAATATATAAGTCAGTCTAACTCCAGAAATATCTCTGCTCAGAAATTTGGTGTTCATTAGTGTGCTACCAAAGCTTCCACAATACAAAACAGGACTGCGCTAATTGGTTCATTGATTCAATACCAAGTTAAAGTAGTTAATTATTCTGGAAAAGTTATTTTTAATACACCTAAAGCCTTCCAAAACTATTAAATTTTATACGCTTGCACTAACCACCCATTAGTTTGACTTTCATTAACTGCCTCTGTAGGCGCTTTGAGAACACCAAAACCGTTAGTACATTTTTGATTTTATTTATAATAAGAAGTCCACAGTTGTGACGGTGGACGTCCTTTAACACACTGACGGCAAGGGAAAAAACAACAAAACCAGTAGTAACTTTCTGTAATTACTGCCACAACAGCAACCTCCCCCTTCCTAATCCTCTCCTTATTCTCACTACCTGACATGCAAGGTACAGCGCATTCAATGAGGTGTGAGGAAAGGGTGGATTCTCCTCTATGAGATTCACAGGTATATCCTTAGGTATTATAGAGTCAATGTTCAACCCACTCCCCCATTCTTAGATATTCCAACCTAAGAGTTGTGTGAAACATCACGAAATACCTACCAATACATATTCAATCTACCAGTGCACTTTCAATTGTGAAAAAAGGAAGACCTGCACAAAGGAGAAGCAAGAATATTACAGAAAAATTCCGGTTAGTTATGAAATTGGTCACCAAAAGACAGAGTGAAAAGCTTGCGTGACAGAAAGAGGACAGTGTGAAAGTGCAGCAAGTTTTTCTTCTTGAAGGTCCTCACGAGACTAAAACAGGAAATTGAGAGACGTAGTTCACTAGAGGCTTCAGTAGGAACTCTGCTCGCAGCTATCAGGATCAAAATGGGCACTCCCATTCTGAAGCAGTGCAAGATACTCAACATTTTAACACATGCTGTAAGTCAGCACTACAGAATCCCACCAGAAGCCTTTCATGCTTGCACCGAAAATTACTCACCCGGCATTACTCACCCAGACGCTAGGTCGCAGGCAGATGCATCAAGGTGCGTGACAGAAAAGTATTACTCAAGCAGTTTAAATCAAGTAGTTTTAAAAGTCAGAAAGACTAAGGACATGGAACTTACAGGTCCCTTGGGACATCTGGCAGAGCCATACAGCTCCCAATACTAGTCAGCTCAGGCCACCATTTTATCAGGGTCCAGCTCAGCAGGGACCACGGGTGGTCAGGGTCATGGGGAGCTGGAACGCCAGCATCCCATGGCATGCCTGTAGTAGGGACTGATGGCACTGAAATGAGGCCTTGGGCAGGCTGGGGAGGCTGCTCAGGGCCATTAAGGGCTATTGGTGCCTTCAGGGCTCCGACCACCCAAACCTGGGCATAACTTTTGCAAGATTTATTTACGGCAGATTGCAGAGGATGCAGAAAAAACATTAAGCAGATAACACAGAGTGGATTTGTGCCACCATGGAGGAGACCAGGGTCAAGTCAGAAATATTCTGCATATGAAGCAACCCTGATCTGGGTTAAAGCCAAGGCCATGTGTCTATCGTTACACCAAACTGCTCTAATATTTGTAAACAGTTTTACTGGTTTACTGCCCTTAAGTCCCACTTACAAGCCCTGAATCATTGGCAAGTCAGGAATGAATAGATGATATTGCAGAGAGATTCCAAAGGTACTAGGCGAACATGAAAAATAAAAAGAATTTAAAGAAAAAAAACCTCCTCTCAGCTGTAGTCATTTAAGTAGGAACACCATAGAGAAAAGCTCTTAAGTGCAAATCTTTCTTATTGCAGCGTTACTTTCAGTGGCACATGAAACAGCAATGATAACAGGCTCAAAAAAAACTTTGAAAATAAAGTTAAAAGATACATGTAACTTAAAACTAACATCTTTTCCTACACAGAAAGGTTAAATTGTGGGGTTGACATTTGCATTTGTTACGTTGTCAACGTTTCCTGCCTATCAGCCTGTGTACAAACAATATCTAAAGATGTCATCTACATATTTATACCAAAGGAGTTTATGAACAAGACCTGTCAGTATATTTTAACACCTTTCCAAAACGTCAGCTTTCATCAGGTATAAACACAACATGTTTAATTTATTAGTTTGGTTTAATATAAAAACTTGACAATCATATGTCACCATAACTATTGATAAGGTAAATAAGGACTACAGGAAAACGTCAAAAAGTTATTAAAATATTTCTCAGCTTCCTGAATCAAATTGGATTTATTGGCTTTTCTCTGTCAATAAGTGCATCACACATTTTTCTTCATACGGCTGTTTTTGAAGTGATGTGTCCAATAGTGAAGTTTACAGGCAGAACATAATTCCTGGAGAATCTGAATTTCATTTTGGCTGCTTTGGGCAGGGGAAAGGGCTTTGTTTAATGTTAAAAAAAAGCCAAACGACAAACCAACAAACCACAAACACACAAAACTTATTCACCTGTATTTAAGCACATACCAAAGATTTCTTCTTCTGACCTAAAATATAAGCCTGCATAAAAGTTAAAATATAAAGCACAAGAAACTGAGTACAACTCCAAAGTTGAACAAAGCAATACATTTGTTTCCGATCAAATAATTGCTTGATTCAATTTCAAGAGTACTGCTACTTTCAGAGGTCCACCTTTTTTGTTTATAATGTCAGAAGAACAACCTATTCTCACTTCTTTCTAGCTACTTCCCCCAAAAAATGTAACAGAGAGCAGCACAACCTCATTTCAAGAATTTCATCCCCTCCTGCCATGACACAGCCAAACAGCTCATCAGTGAGTCATTCCAGCCAGACGGCAACAGCTTGCTGTAAAAGGGAAAAAAAATAAACCAAACCCACTTTATTTATTTGAATGCAAGGATAAACTCCATAGTATAAAGTAGTTCAAATACTCTTGCTCCAGCCAAGCCCATGCCAAATCACAGCCAGTAGCACAGTAGAGTTGGCGGAAATAGAGAACGGCCCCTTCTTTGGCAGCATCTCTCCTTGCTGGAGGTGGCTTTTCATTTCTTCAGTGAGTCCCACTCAACACTTCAGCATAAGACATGGCGAAGAATTTTTATTATACCACCAAGCTGATACTAGGATTTGATACTATGGACATCAGTAAGTATCATATGCCACAGCCTCTTAACTAGTCTGTAAAACTTACCTGGCAGAGATAAGGATAATGATTTCTTAGAATACACCAGACATACTGAATGCGCCCTCAAAGACTTGATTGGGATTTCCTGTTGCTTAGGTAACAGGAATTTTACTTAATTCTTAATGCTTAGTTCATGTCACTTTTGCATCACAATCACAAATACAGTGAGTGCTGTTGAGGTCCTGGATATGAATATCATTATTAGCCATTAATCCCTTAATCCAGAAATTTAATGCTGAAGACCTTGAAAGTGCATCAGATAGGATGGAAAACTAGAGGCTTTGTTTTTCTGTTCAAATGACAAGTAGGTGACAAAATTGACGTATGATTCACCATAAGTCATCTTTATAGAATTATCAAACTCAAAACGCAATTTCCAAAAATGAAAGTAGTCCAAAATTAATAATAACCAGATTTCAGGCTACAGAAGCATGCACCCTGGTTTCCTTTGTTTGAAATGTAATCTAAGGGGAGTGGAAATTTCCAGAGAGCCTAAATCTTTCACAAAGGAAGGAAGGATCTCAAAAGATAGTCTTGCTGCAGAAGGATACACTTAACTAACTATACGAGAAGAGGTAGCAACTTGGAGTTTTTCCACTATTGTTTCGGCAGCGTACGTGACAAAGTTTTATCACAGAATAGATTCGGCCCAGTTCTTAGATCTAATATCCTCACTTCGACATGGTTCAAAGCTGTCTGAAACACCAGTCTTTGGTTCACATCCTTATTACCGTGTTTGGTGCACACCTGAAACGGAGCTTCCAGTTCATCTTCCTCAATAAGCAACCCTATTCCAATTCACCAGCAGTGAGAAAAACCAGGGGATTCACTTCACAGTACTACCAAACCAACCACCACCACTGTGGGAGGGAAGTCCTCAGCTAATACGTTTTTTAAAGCATACAAATGGCTTACAAACAGGTCCTATACTATGAGAAGGGATCTCAGCAGATGACCTTAGCAACAGAGTACTCTTTAGGTACAAATTAAAAATGAAAACTTTTGAAGTTTATCCCAGAAAGAGAAGCAGAAGACGTAAACTCAAAATGGGGAGGAAGAGGAGCAAATTTTCCTTATTCTCATTCTAAAATTCATGCATTTTAAATCAAGATCTCTACAGGGCACAAGTGCTGAGCCACCACTGATCTACATTGCTGAATGCAGGACATGTAGCTCATGAATGGAAAAAAGGGACCTTAGTAACACGTTTGAAAGTGACTCCAAGTATGGGTCAGAAGAAAGATGCAGCCTAGGTACCTTCAACTGAAATAAAGATCTAACAGGAGGACAACATGACAGAAGGTGAGAAAAAGACAAAAGGAGCACTAAGGGCTTAAAAAGGCTGGGAAAGCGATTCAGGTTAGCAACCCCTAACTTAATCCTGACCTTTCTGTAACTTTTTACCTTGATTTAGTTGACTGAACTAACTTTGTGGGAAGCTTACACAACTAAACCACAGAGTCTGATTTCTCCTGAAGACTGGGCAAAAAGAAGAGGAAATCACATGGCCACTTAGCGGTATTAATAACATTGCATTAGAAAACAATATAAAAATGCAGTCATTACAAATCAAACAACTTAAATTAAAAAAAATAAATCCTAAATCTGTAGTTAAGAATCCATCTTACCATTATTAGTTTTACTTCCAATCACATTAATCCTCAATGAAATCTTCTCAGTCTTAAAGGATGCTAGGAATAATAACAGATGAAAACCTGTAGTTTCAAAGACAGCTGCTAATGGAACAACCCATAATATTGAAAACAACCTGTATTTCTTATACAAATAAATCAAAAGTAATCACAAGAAGCACATCTACATAACTCAAGTTCTTTGCATAGTTGTGTTTAGTTAATACTCACAGTGTCAAAGAGCTGTACTCATGGGTGAGAAACCCTTTTGTGCTAGGCACTCTACTAATAGGGTTCTTTGTGTCAAAGTATTTCTAGTTACATCTCCCAAAATATGAATCATCATTACAGAAAGTCACTTTTCAGATTCTGAAATAAGAGAATTTGCCTTGATATCAACGCCAATATTCTCTCTTAAATCAAATATTAAATACCACTTTTCTTCTTGTTGGTGATACACCCTAGCAAAGGTTACAGTTTAACAATGGCTCAAAAATCTTCTAGTCATGAATCAGTGGCAAGGAAGGTGCTACCATTGTAATGCATGAGCATTCTCTATCTAAGGTCCAAGTCAAGACCCACCAAACACAATACGAGCCTTTTCTTTGACTTGCCAAAATTCACATTTGAGTCTTTAGTAAACAGGTACAAAGTCTGCAATTGCAATTCAGCGTTTTCCAAAAGCCTACTGATCGTGTTTCCACACTGACCAAGGGGGTAAGTCAGAAAGCACTGCTCTTGTTCATTCTAGTCCTAACTTCCCTGAAAATAAATAAATAAAAAAAACCCCAACCAAAACCAAACTAAGGACACATCGGAAAGTTATGGGAATTTGGAAACTAAGCACAAATGCCACTCAATGGGAAACATGCAGAGCCCACACACACACGCTCTCCAATTTATTTCTTTTTATACACCAGGCAACAAAAATTTAGTTAGCAAAAACCTTTTTTTCATTAAACCCATCACAAATAGTTAAATGTTACTATAGTAGGAAAAACGATTCTATGATTCTATGATTCAAATAGTTAAATGTTACTATAGTAGGAAAAATGATTCTGTTCTACTGCTGATCCCAGAAGCCACCTGCTATATTCCTTTTTACTATCTGTTCTTTATATTTCTACTCTAATTTCCATTGATCAGCTTCTTTAGGAGCAAAACTTCTGTAATATTTATTAAATATTGAAAAAGGCTTATTTTCCAATCACTGGCACCCTAAAGGTAGTTTCTAAAAAGTGAATGAAAAGTAAGGGAGGTGCTTTGTTGGATCCACTTATTATAAATGTATATAAGCATTAAATTGTGAAACGTTCAACTTACAGATCCTCAAGCCTCTGCAGGGATTTCCTCCCCAACTGAGTATGAACAGCAACTTTAAACAAGATTTTGTGGCCAAGAACTGCTTTTTGTTGTGGTTTGTACAGCAGCTTTAAGCGAAGCTGACTGTACTTTGGAGTGACTACTAAATGACTGCAGAATACAAATAAAAAGTTACCAAGCAAAAGAACAGAGATATTCACACTTTTTCCATATGTTTCACATAGCAAAGAACATTGGAGGGGGGGGAAGAAATGATTCTAATACTCTTCCAGATGCATTTTTTTTTTGCTTTGTATTCCATCCTCACTGCATCTTAAGCCAGAAATCAATACATCTCCACCTCCGTAGAAGTCCATCTCCTTTTACCTGTGCTAGCCAGTTTTAAAGAACCATAAAGTTCCTCCTGTATTTACTACTGGTATGTTAAAAAACAAAACAGCTTAGACTACAAAATGGGAAGGTTTTATCAGAAAGAACACAGGTTAACATTGTGTGATTTAGTTAATAAATATGATTTTAAAACATTTGTGACTCATAAATATTAAATAAATGTAGTATTTTTCAGAAGAAATGAAAGTCTATCTATACAAGAAAATAGCACTCCATCCAAGTGTGACTGAAGACATCTGCATAAATATCTACGTTGTTCTTGGGTTAGATTTTGTGGGAGAAGCGGGAGCAAAACTTTACCAATTCAGTTAAATTCAACTGTAATTTGTAATAAAAAAGATTAACTGATTGAATGATTTTCCTTAAGAATCCCTGACACTATCAAATTCATACTAACATGTTAGCTCTTCACAAAGGCTTTTTAATCCACTACAAGAGATTTTTCGAGAGAAAAAGCAGAAACAGAATTTAACCAAATCATGTCTCTATTACAGTAAATTTCAATATTCCACTTTTGGAAACCCGAGATCATAAAAAGAAAGCTATGCAAAACACGATACTTGGCAACTTCAGTTTCTTATAAAACACACAAAAGTTAACAAGTAACATCACTAAAGCAGCGCTATGGAAAGCATCAGAAAAAAAGCAAGAATACATCCATCACTGTTTCTTCATTTTGCTTATTAATAAATCTAGAATAAATTTGCGTTTACAGGAATTTTCAACTAGCACAAAAGAATTTCTGCCATGCCAATAACATGACCATAAATTTATAGCCTGTCTCCTGCTATTCTATGGCAAAGGTTTTCAGCAAAGAACAAGGTAACTAAAGTATTATTTGTACTAGCAGAATATAATGAATGCTATTATTTGTAATGTTTGACAGCTGTTTGACAACCAGACATACAATATATTCAGTTATGCAAAGTATTTTTTTACACTCTAATGTTTGTCTATGATGCAATCGGAATTTCAACAAGCATTGAATATGTAATGATCATGTACAAATTTCCCCTTGAATTCTGATTGAGAAAATATCAAGATGAAGAATAAAACTCTTAAAATTGGGTAGAAATAGGTACTTTTAACAGCTGTGGTTATATTTCAAATTTCATTTGATGAAAGAAACAGAACCCAGCAAGCAGACAAAAAAAAAAAAAAAAAAAAAAAAAAAAAAAAAAAAAAAAGCCATTAACCACTCGCTTGCCAGATGAATTTGACATAGGACAGTTAAACAGTCACCAAAAAAAGTTCACCATTTACCAGACGGCAACTTCACCACAAAGAAAAGCTATTTTTGACCATGACAATTAGTCTCCTCATGTTTCAAATACGAAATTCTATTTTCACATAAATTTTTAAAACTATGTGGCTTTAAGTTAAAATAAACTGTACATCAAAAGAATGGAAAATAAACAGCCAGGAACACAATTTGACGAATTGGATTTATTTAGTTTATTTAGCTAAACAGGGTCCATTGGATCTCTTTAATAGGCTGACAGTTGCACTGGGCTGGTTAATAAAACATTCAACACAGTATCTTCAGCCAATATAGAAATGCAAATCCCACCAGAAATATTTTATTCATGAAACAGTAATTTCAGTTACTACCAAAGCAAAAAAAAAAAAGAAAAAAAAGGGGGGAAAAAAGAGGGGGGAGGGGGGGGCAGGAGAAAAAAAAAAAAAAAAAAAAAAAAGAGGGACTTGCTTTGCAAACAAACAGTGCCATCTAGTGTCACTCCCTGAACAAACAAATCAAGAAATCTGGAAAAGGCTATAATTAACACTTCCAGTGTCAGGTACCTTCTCCCTTGTTTTTTTTTTGCTTTATCACTAGCACATGTCTCTCATTTTGCAGTCAAATACAAATCCGGCTTGTTCTAGTTGGAAAAAAAACAAGGGTCATAACACATTAAGGAACTTCAGAGTGCAGTTCTGCTCCGAAAAGCAAGCATATTCAAATTATGTTGGGTTTTGCTCAGCTTATCTGCTGTTTTTTCTTGAAATCTTTATGTTTCTAACTTATGATAGAAACTAAATCAAACTTCTGCTTCTATAAGTGCAGGTGAGCAATGCACAGTCATCACATCTCACCCCTACATTCCAACTGCAGAACCTTCATTAATGCTGTTATCAAAACCAGAACAATGGCAGCTTCCTTCTTTTTGTCTGACAAGTAGGGAAGTATCATTTGACTAAAATAAGAAATCACCAAGAAAGTGAACAACATCAAAGCCTTCCTCCTTTTGTCCCCCAAAAAACAGCATTCACCTTAGGCACTTAATAGCCAGCTAGAATTTTGAGCAGACACTGTGTCTTCCACTGTCTGCTAGGAAGAACAGCAAACATTTAATTCCACTACTTTGAGGAGGAGAAGTTTTAACATAAGAACAAATTACATAGTAAACAGAGAAATGATAGCTCTCTACCTGGGAAAGGTTGATGAGGACTGGCATCCAGACATGTCAAAAGACTGACAGGTGAGAATGCATGCTTAGTGAGAAAGGCAGAGCTGACACCGTGCTGAATTTCTATTACATGCCTTAAAACATATTTCATAGAAAGATTTCATTCTGCCATAGATGACTTTTCAGCTTCATTTAATTCAGAAACATTTTGTGTGTGAAGGGAGAAAGGAAAAAGGTGTGAATGCTCACAGTGCACTGTATGAGTCAATACGCCTTTCATACACAGCCCCCAGCCAGACATAAAAATTGCCAGACTCGCCAAATCACTTCCTGAAAGCACCTTTATTTGTAATCACTCAGCCAAGTCTAGTGCTCTAGTGCTCCATAAACTGTTTTTTCTTAAAATCACATGCATCACCTCCACCATAACAGTCACTGACTTGCTGAAGGACCAACAAAGAGCATGCCACAAAACCCATCAGTCTCACCCCTACGTAGTAACAGATGAGCAACATCTCTGGAGAGAGACACACACAAAATTTCCTACGAATACCAAGGTGAAGTCAGCTGAGAGAAGAATCTAGTGAAGGAGCTAATTTTATTGACATTAAAAATTTGTTGCTTGGTTGTCCTTATGCAGCATATTATCTATGCACACATTGGGTTATGAGATGCATCTTACTGGTCAAACATGAGGAATTCTTTCTAAGCAATACCTACAGAATTATAAAACTCAGGAGGTAAGGTGTGCTTCAATGGTCTGGCCGCTCAGGAATCACAGTTGGGATGATCATAACCACTTAGGTTAATTACAAATTAAGCACATTAACTCCCATCTTTCACACTTTCCTTTAAGGAAAAGCATGTCATCACTAGTAAATTCCACGGTGAAACAAATTTCCTTCCTTCTCCATACTTCAACACAAAACTCTAAAAAAAATTCTTCAGATGTAAATAAATTAGGGTAAGTTTCCTACAGGGAATCTGTTATACCACCTCTTAATCTTTCACCAAGCACTTGGTTAAGGCCTTGAATGTTACAAAAACAAAAAAAAAAGAGCATTCTTTCCTGTATCACTTTTTCCCCATTTAAAACAGCAGTATTATAAATAAAGTCATTGTAAAAAGTCAAATGCCTCCACCTCATTTCACCACAAACCTGCTTACATGAGGACACAAGTACAAATCGAAGAATTCCACAAGCTGTGGAATTTGCCTCTGTAGAAAAGAAGTTGGCCTGATGTTAAGCAGCAGTCAAGCAGACAAATACCACATCAGAAGTTCTTAGAAAAGGAATAGAGAAAAAAAAACCCAATGCCTCTGTATAGAACAGTTTGAATACAGTGTAGAGGACTGATTACTTATCTCAAGAAGGCGACAGTATCTATATAAATGGCACAGCGAAGGAACTTTTGTTCACAAAATGCTTTCTCAAAATTACATCGTCAAAGTCAGATATTTCAAATTTTTTCTTCTGAAACTTGATCAGTTCAGTCTCATGTGCATTAACACAAATTCTGCCAGCCCTGTTCCAAAGAGCTGTCCTACCCACATGGTGAAAATTTAACTGATTTCAAAAGTTTCAAATCTGTCAACAAGTTCAGATTTCAGCCCAGGTGTGTGCGCCTGCCCACGCACTGTGCATCTACACATGACATGTATGCATGGAGGGTTCTGTGTTTTTAATAACATCATTAGGATACAACATCCGC
>VWZK01006292.1:706196-750073 GCA_013396935.1 Baryphthengus martii | reverse complement strand
CCCCCCCCCCCCCCCAGTTTATATTGTAACTATAAAGCAGTAACGCTTTGCTTTGTAAATCAAAATAATCCAGCAGAAGCAGTTGAGTCACTAAATTTTTAGGTCAAACTGGAAAGCTAGGGAAGGCTCTGGCCATAAAGATACAGGCTACTAACTTGTCATTCATTATGCTTATAGTCATATGAATATTTGTTTGGGTAGGTGACTGAACCCGAAGTAAGGGTAGCAGCATTTGCAAAAAGCAGCCAGAACATAACTCACACTGCTGTAGCAGTTGTTCCAGTGAGCTTCTGGGCTCAGGTGGTACTTCAAAGTCACACTAAAGAGCTAACTTTATCAAATGAAATCCATTGCTTATCTCCTTAAATGTTTTAAAAGCTTAACAACAGATGCCACCTTACAACGACCTTAAACACAACCCGCAGAAGGTAAGAATTGTGAATTCAACTGTAATGAAGCTATTGTTAAGCGTGAAAAATGTTTAAATGTTTAGTCAAGTTCTGTACAATGTATCTGTCTACATATCTATGACTTCTTCTCTTTTGTTTTTCGCTTTTAAGTTGAACCAGGATAGATTCAGATCAAAGTATGTTTGTAAGATCTGGGAAGCCTTTTACCACTGCATATACCCACTGTTGATCACCGGCTACTTTCAGGTAACGATTAACCAAAATGTTTTATTTGAAAAAAAATAAACAATACCTATAGTCCATGTACTTAAAAAATACCAGGCTTTCTTGGCATTCAGAATTTACTTCATGCAGGCAGTAGTACCACGGACATTCTACATCTGAAACAGTCAAACTAGTTACAAGCTTAAACCACATAACGGTGCATTGGCAGGTGCAGAGAGAAGACCTGCTCATAGGAAGGCTGTTTTAAATTTCGGCAACTCTTCAGTAGGTGGTTCCAAGACCTTCATCAAGCCAGAAAGCAGAAGTACGCAGTTTGCAACTCCACTTCAGGCCACAAGATAGAGCCATTGCCCCAGTCTCAGCTCCCCAGTAAGACCGGCAGTGCAGGAGCCCCCAGATCCACCTCAGGTTTGGGACCACAGCTTTCGTGACTTGACAGGGACCGCATCTAAAGATGCGGTACTGGTATATACTCTAAAAAAATAAGGTAATGAAACCAAGTTTTTCATCTGCAAGTTAAAAAAAAACACCAAACCAACATCATAAGGTTTAGCAAACAGTTTTACTCTGGTTTGATACGTTCGTCACAAAGCCAGCAAGCCTGAAACAGCCTTTTGAGGCGCACGCAAGCTTTTTCACAGAAAAGTATCGCTTCGTGCTTGCCCTATTCCTTTATTTCTCCCCAGGCATTGGCTCCCCATAGAAGATTGCACAGCACAAGCATTGGAAACCGCTGCTGCCTTAAACTAAGCTGCACTGCTTGGTTCGTTCATTTTCCCCATCCAAATGCGCAGTGCTACGCTGAGGACTTTTAATGACAAAATTGAACTATTCTTTTCTTCATTATCAATGTTCCTTTCCAAAAGAGAGGGACAGCATAGAGCAAGGTGGCATCTTCTCCTCAGATATGATTTAATGCAATTAGTGGGTTACTAATTACACACATGCCATACGGTACACAGGGAAGATGTCATTGCCTCCACAAGCACTGATAACTAACCGCAGACACGACTCAAGACAACAAGGATTAGCAAGGAAGGGAAAAAAAAAATTCCTCTTTGCAATTTGTTCCTACTTGATTACAAACTTAGGGATGAACAACCCATCCTTGCAGTAACTTCTCAAAGTACAGCTCATTCAAGCTTAAATTCGTATTTTTCAGAATACACTTCTGGCACAGTAAAGCGCATAGCAAAAAACCACTATATATTCATTAAGATGCCACAGCATGTACTAAATAATACTAAAGGGGTAGTCAGTGTTTTGTCAGTAGTACAAATACTGCCCAATATCAAAGAAACTCAACAATTAGATATTACCGGTCACTAACACAGCTTAATGTTGTCCATCCTGCAAGTAAAGACTGGACAGCACAGGACACATACTTCATGTTTCCGTCTCCTAACTTTTAAATATGTTGCTCTTATGCTGTTTTCCATAACTGCTTGGGTGAGGGCAAATTTTCAAGACGCAATAAGGCATAAAAATAACCACAAGATGAAAACTCGTGTTCATTACGATGAATGTGAAAGAACGAGTACCAGTTCTGTATTAACTTCATGTTTGAAATATAGAACTCAATGAAAAAAGACTGTATACTGAGGCATATAGTTTTTGCAATTCATTTCACAGACATGATTTCTTTAAAATAAAACAGACACATCCAGATGATTGAAAAATGTCCTCTGCTCAATGCACATGCTATCTCTCACAGGAAGAAAGGCCACACCAAACACAGTGGGATACAGCTGAGAGTTCAACTCTATTTATAAAGAACAACGCTTAACTTTGCAAGCTCACATCTGTGTGCTTTTTGGAAGAGTCAAGATCACTGAGAATACATTCAGCTTCCTACCTTCAGCTGTCCTGCAGCTTTCAGTCAAAATAACATTTCCTTTCCTTCTTCCTCTTCCCCCTTTGAACTCACAATTGAATCATTCTGTTACATAGTTTCCAACAAGTTGTTATTTGACTCGAGAATAATCCAAAAAAATTCTCAGACTCTCACATACAAACTTAGACAAATGTCAGTACTTAAAAAGTGGAATTACGTAGGGAATTTAGTTACAACACTACTATTTTGTACATAACAGATTTTTTCCAAGCATAGCTGCCGTCCTCTTTCAGTACTTTGCTCCATCCTTCACTTTCTTTCCTTCATCTTCTGCTGAATGCCATCCCTGGGTTTGGGGCTGCTGGGGTTTTTTTCCCCATTATTACAATCTGTTCCTTCCTCTTTCTCATGTTGTTTTTGCTCCCCGACTCTGAGCACAAACTTAACGTTCTTTCAGTCACACAATTCCTAACGCCTTGATGCCCTTCTTCCACACATGTCCACTTCTCCTCCATACACATCCACTTATCTTCCATAAAGTGTCCACTTCTGAACTCTCCCATTCCCTATTGCTTAGGTATATGGTTAACCAATTCCTCCAGCTGCCTACATAGAGAAATAAGCCAGCAACAAATATATGCTGACAGCAAATTCTCCCACATCTGNGACCTGCTGGCCATGCTCCTTCTAATGCATCCCAAGATGCCATTGGCCTTCCTGGCCGCGAGGGCGCATTGTCGGCTCATGGTCATCCTCTTGTCCACTAGGACTCACAGGTCTTTTTTTCCCTAGAGCTGCTGTCCAACAGATCAGTCCCCAACCTGTGCTGATACATGGGGTTGTTCTTCCCCAGATGCAGAACTTTACACTTGCACATTCACTACCGGTCCAGAAATTGCTCTCTCTTGGAAGCCACTGTTTAGCCAGTAGGGCCTCATGCACCTCCCACAGGGGAACAGCACGAGATGGTCTCAAAATTTTGATGCAAGTCCTTTTATCCAAACATTCCTCAAACTTTACAAAATGGCAACCACCTTCTAACTAATATATTTTTGTGCAACTCCTCAACTTGGCAGAAGCACAGAAGAGCAACACTCAGCTGGATTTCCCGGCTGCAGGTATAAACATTGACTCCTCTTCCCTGAAGGAATGAACTGCTGCCAGCAACCCAAGGAAATTCACAGTTCTCCAGTGAATGGAAAATACTGCCACTAGTTATTTCTTTCTCTGTACCCTGGAGAAACTGAGCTGCTGCCAATTAACAGAGCATTTTCCTACAGCCTGCAGTTCCTTTGAACTTTTTCAGGAACCAGTTTTGTCTCTGTGTAAATCTATTCAATGCAAATCCTAGTCACAAAAAGGACTGACAACTGTAGAAGAAGCCCCCAGACAAGGGAATCTTGTTAGTTTGCATCCATTACTTGAAAAATGTAGTATTTATAACCAATTTGTACAAAAGTTAAGAAGAACCTAAGTGCAACGGCAAAGAAATCACAGAGACTAAGAAATGAAGTACACACGAGAGTAACTACATTCAGAAATTCCATGGATTGGAGATTATATCGCTTCTCACATTACTGCCCACATTACTACAAGCTGTCTTAAATGAACCATTTTTTTTCCCCACTTATAATGTACTTACATTATAATTTAAGTATTAATTCTGGTGTTCTACCAGTCATTCCTTAAGAAATAGGATTAAAAGATGACTATTTTGCCTACAGCATGAACACTCACAATGTTTAACGGCACAGAAACAATTCAGACCCAGGGCAAAGGGACAGAAGGCTAGCCACTTGAATACTGGCATGAGACTGCTACAAAACCAAAAAGCTTCTCTTCTCCAGTGTGGTTTTCATCTGTCCATAAATACAGCAAGATACGTGCAGAACTCATCTTTCACACCAGTCGAAAATACCCTCTCAGCTGTATAAATAACTGCATTGTTGTATTAAAAATAAATAAATCTCATAGATGCCTTCTCTATGAAATATGTGAAAAACTCACAAAATCAGCTTCAAGTTTTCCCATTTCTTGTTTGTAACTTCTCATTCGACTGGCGTACATTCCTCGGCTTTGAGGTGGGATCTCTCGAACTTCAAGTTCCATCTGCTCAAGCTAGCAAGTAAAAATGAAGAGATATGTTAATCAAAAGAGTAACTGAAGCAAGGATGAATTTACCTAAATTGTTCACATATACTACAAAATATTCCTCCTTTATCAATAAAAATGTTTACTCTGCAATATATAAACAATTTCTCAAAATCTTTAGACAGCCTTAAGTCAACGAACAAGTGACAAAATTAATATTATCAACACTTAGAAGAAATTAGTCTAGTCAAAAATTTCTGGATTTCAATGCCAAATGTGATGAATACAGCTTATTACAAGAAAATAGTAAAATTGAGGTTAAATAACTTCCTGCAAATGAGCATAGTTCAGAAGAAAGCCTACCTCCAGCTAGCCTGTGCGGTTTTGGAAACCTTTGGCCGAAAAGAGTACTTTATTTATTTTTATATATGCACACACATTTAAACATTTATTTAACACCGACTTCTGTGTTTAATAACATATTTCTTGTTTTAACTATTGCTTACTCAACAGAATTGCAAAGCGTGAATTGAGTGCCTAAATCTACATCCCAAATCTGTATGTAGCTATATAAAACAGCTGAACTTCAGGGTTCAGTACTATTCAAGAACTTGTATAGTCGAATGCATTAAAAGGTGAGAGACAGAATGAATCTTTCAAAAGCTTCTCCTATATATTCTTGCCCCGCAGAATACGAAGGGGTCTGAAATGCAAGAATATGGCACTGAGGTACAGAAAATCAAAAGCAGTTATAAACCAGGGCTGAGTTGCCTGCTAATTACTTGCCCATTGGGTCATGGAGCCTCCTCTACATGGTGCTGGCTGTTCGGGAATTCTGTTTTGCACAGCGAAAGAATCCCTTACTTGCCTTTTAAAATATTTCCAACTTACTTAAAAGATAAAAGAATACCTTTCCTTGCTTGCTGTAGGCACCTGAAACAATATTTATGCATCTCCTACTGATCTCAGTTGAGCAATGAGGCACTGGAACACAAATGCCTTTCTCCTAGGGTACCAAGTTACTAGTTACAGGTCTCCACAAGGGATAGCTACAGTTGGTTCTGATGTAACCACTTGCTTACACTTCGAAATTTCACCCTTAGATTGTGAGAAAAGCATCTGAATTTACCAATGAAATTATTAGATACTCAAAAGTCATTCCACCTGAGCTATTCTGATTATACAAAATGATACTCAATAATAAACTGTAAAGCAGACTTCAATTAGTCAACTTAGCAAGCAGTTTCTGTTCTACCCAGTTCCTTGGCTCAGGCTTAACTTTCCAAAGAGCTACTATAAACTAAAATGATAGCTGAAATTACTGGCTTATTTCTTACTAATTTCATCTCAATACATTTGATTTCAAATGTTCTACAAACATAAAGATATTCTTTATATATATAGAATTATATGTGCAAGGTTGGGATATTTCAATGAAGTCTCATTTCTTAACTATTACATAAAAATTGAAACCATTTCCCAGTGAATAAACAATTTACAGGAAGGATCAGATCACAGTCAACAAAACCCAAAACATTTATTCTAAAGAATCAGTATCAGAGAGTGTAAGTTCCAAGAAGTAATGACAAATAATTCATAGTTAGGCTGACGAACATTTAATGCCTCTTTTTTTTTTTTTCATCATGAGTTTAATGCCACGTTGTGTCTGTGCTGTTAAATCTCCATGCAAAAATCATACAGACAGTAGTGGTCCAAGCAGTTCAAACTCACCACCAGTGTGCTGAAGCTGAGCATTTTGGCACCTAACTCACGTGAAAATTCATCAATTAGGCCCCATCCTTGAAGCTCCTCAGGGGTTTAACCCAGCAGGTTTGCTCCTAACAATACCTGCTACACTCCCAGCACCAAATATAGCATAAAGCAGAGCAGCCACTGATATCTGCACTCAAACATACTACAAAGTAAGGCAGTGCTCCTGATGTTGTCCATTGGGACCTCTAAATAAGTTTCCCCCTCTCACAGGAACTTTCCCACATGAAATTGCTCTGGACAGTTGCTAGCATGTCATGAAACTTTGATGCTTTGCTATTTCGTTCTGACTCTAAAGTCTTGGAAAAAAAATAGAGACCTCAATTAAAAAAAAAAAAAAAAAAAAAAGGTGTGTAAATAAGAATAACCTAGCATTTGCAACACCAAATTTACATGCATTATTTATAAGTCCGGTGTCTAGATAAGAATAACTTAGCTTTTACAACAACTTTTGTGATGTGTCCCTCATAAAATATAAACAGAAAAAAACACACAGACAGTTTTTTCTTCTTAAAAGTAGAATTTCACTTGAAAATGCAAATTCCAGCTCTTCTAGCCCATGCTTGATTTTATACTCAAAGAATTTCCCTAAGGTTATCATAACATTCATCTTTCTTAAAAAAATGATAAAAATAACATTCAGATACTCCACACAGGATGTAGAACGACAGGTTTTCTCTCCAGAGATCTCTTACTCAACCATCTTGGCCTGGGAGTCTGAAAATTTAGGTGTCAGTTCTGCACATAGATCAAATCAATTACACCAGCGATTTTACCCAAACAAAGCAGACAGTGTTTTACAACAATCAATGGTTAATAAACACAAACAAATTATCTCTACAATAATATGTTAATTCCACGACAAGTAGGAAACAAAATCGGATAAACCCAGCCTTGACTACTCATGACAATGAAGCAAACCAATGTATGAAATCTATCAGTAACAAGGAATTAGGTTGATTTTGATTTTCTACCATGGCCTGTAGTTTAAAAGAGGATCTTTTTAATCAGTTCTGTTATTAGCAGGTTTGTTCAAATGGATTTTTAAACCCAAGCCTTGACATTAATCACAGACATGTTAGGTAATTGCTTAAAGCCAATAATTGAATTAAGCACCTGTCTAGTAGCATTAGCAACAAGATCTGAAACAGAAGTGTGAAAGAAAAGCCAGTACATTAAATGAAAATCATTGTTCAGATAAAAGGACAGATACAGGATTTACTTTTTAATCTTACAGTAAATAGAAATTTAGATGAGCTTTTCCTGACATAAGGAGAGAAGTAATAAGTCATTAACTAAATTTCTGCTCCTTCCAATCTTACTTTGAGAAGGAAACCAAATTTGAATCATTTTTCACCAGATCACCCATGACGCAATCTTCGCGCACTGCTATGCTTTTTCGCCATGTCAAGTTGTAGTTCCTACATTTTTATTTTCTTTCAGCTGTTTGAGTATGAAAATGCCCAAAAGGTCTTAATGTATCTGCAGAACAGCTTTGTGAGATAGGACAGTAATTTTACCATGTTTCTTACTGAGAATACCAAATTAGAGAGATTAGGTGTCCTGCCATCCTCACAGGTTAAACCTGCAGGGAATCATCCCAAGATCCAGCTTTCCTGGGTGCTATTCCAATTGTCTAGTCTACAAGACTAATTCAATTCTTAAACCAAAACCACCAAGTATGTCAACAAACACTCCAGACACCTCTTTCTTCCTATGTGACTTTAAAAAGTGAATATCAATATTACTGTTTAGTTAGTAACCAAATAATTAATTCAGGTTGTTCAGTTATAAGAACCTTCAGGCTAGGAGAACTATTCTACTTTCCCTATCCTAACACTCAGATTTCATTTCTGACACTAGATAGACCAAACTCATTTGCAAGTAATAAAAGCAACTTCAAGCAAGGAACTATTGGCCATGTGGGAAAAAGTCAATCTCAGCCATCACCAACACCTCTGTTGAGTTACTCCACATCTACAAAACTTTACTTTTATACTATATCCAGATGGAGGACACGACAGGCTGTAATGGGAACGAAATCTAAAAAAAAGTCACAGTTGCTTAATACATTGCTTTCTTCTGTCAGTGCAGACCACTAATGCACACTTGGTTAACATAGATACTCTTCTCGGATCAGTAATTCACACCACCATTGGCCCCTTGACCTCAAACAACTAAGTATCTTCATGCCTCATTTGCTAAAAAAGAAAAAAGATCTACCGCTCTACAAGACAGTCAGACAGATTAAATCAAGTAGACACATTGGTCTTGTAACAAAAAAAAAACCAAACAAAAAAACAACACAACAAACCAACAGTCCAGGGGTGTAAACATTTAATTCAGTTCCTAAAGTAAAAGGATACCTAATCCACAGGTCCAAGCCTCTAGCAGCCTGTACCAGCTTACAGCTCTAATGCAAACCTTGAATCACTTAACACGAGATTAAAAAAGGATACACTCCTCTTGGATATTTCATATCCTCCAATAAGAACTATTTAAAAAATATTATTTCTTTTTCTAATATATTATTATAAAGTACTTTTAGGGCATCATGTGTGTTAAAATTTACCACTAATGATCCTATTATTTTCTCTAGGAATTTGTAGTTAACATATGAAAAGCCAGAACCTACCAGTTCCCTCGCTTCTTCGAGCTGCTTCTCGACATTCACAACCATCTGCTTCTTCTCATCTGAAACAGAATTGTGAAAATATCAATTATGCTCTTGCCATGAAAGAAAAAATACCATTTCAAAAGTTTGTATGCATGAGTTAAAACTGTCTCAAGGGATTTATTCTATGTGACACTGCACACTGTGATACCCACATTAATAATAAATAAATAAGAGACCAGAGAATCCTTGAAGTCTTCTGCTTTTTATGAAGCATGCGATAGTTTGGAAAGCAGTTACAGCTGCTCCAGGTGTAGGAGTTATGTCTCAGCAGGCTCTTACTGGGTGTGTACAAATGCACTTATGCCAAACGGAGAAAAACAAAAATATGGTTTAAGAACAAAGGTTTATTCTATTTATTTTCAAACTATGAGATGCACAAAGCTGAGCATCCCAATTACAATTGACCCAGTAACTGAAGAAAAATGAGGTTTGTGTTCCCCTCCTCCTATGCTGGGTCTAGAACTGTTTGTTTTGCCTCAACAGAAATAAAACGAAATGCCATGGAAACTACATGAAAACCATTGTTTTCCAGTAGCAGTAAAAATGTAAATTAGTAATAAAAGATGAAAAATTTAAAAAGTTAAAATCATTTATATGCTAGCAATCATCAGTAGCAATCATCATCTGTCAGCTTTTCCAGCAAGTCTATACCCTGGCTGCAGAGAGCATGTCTGACTTTGGATCTGCCTCTAACCATCCATTCTCAGGCAGAGAATCCAACGTGAACTGAGATTCAGCGTCACATCTGCCAAATACTCCAACTGCTTGACCACTCAGTTGGTTACAGCATGAAAGAGGACTTTCTGAGGAATAATCAGTCATTGGGTAATAAAATCTGCCCACGTTGCTTAATTACTGTGGGCACTACCTTTTGCATTGCCCTGCGCCCTTCTCATGGCCACATTCTCCATCCTTCAGACTGTAAATCCACCCCTTGTCTCAACGAAGTTAACAACAAAACTCAGAACACACAACTCTTTATACCACTGCTTGTCTGGAACTAGGAGCACCATGAGACATCTGTGCTGGTGGTTTGCCTGATGAAACAGATAAAAAGGGAACTGCACAAAAGCATCTCCAGTTATTGCTCCTCAGAGATCATGATGGATAAGTCTAAGTTGGCACAAGAGACTTCACTGTGTATCTTTAGACTCCATGGTTTTCTTTCTTAGCCTGAATTCCTTTATTCCTCCTCCGCATGATCTCTTTGTATTCCAGAACTGACACATTAAAGACCAAAAAGAACTATCTGATGATCTCCTTTGATCCTCTGCATGCCACAAGCCACTGAATTTCAAGACGGACTCCCTTTACTAAATGTATATAATTCAGCTTCTCACAGGCTGAAATCTCATTTTTAAGCAAACTTAGTGCCATAGGCAGGAATCGGAGGATGCTGAGGTAGCAACCAAAACCAGAACTTCTGCCACGAAGTAAAACATGCCCTTAAAAGAACATTCCTTAAAAGCAATGGAACTACTCCTGAAAGGACTATACAGCTACAGAGTTTGTGGTGAAGAATCCCCAGATTAAACAAATCGTGTTTCAGCTGAGTCTTCCCACTGCTGTTCCACAGTAATCTGCATTACATTTGCTTGGGTCTATCCATCTATCTTCATATTTACTCAAGATACTCTACATTCTCATTTAAGGGCACATAAACGTCACGATGTTCTTATTCCGTTACTTACACTGGAGCTCTGCTTGCAGAGAAGATCAGGTTCAGGATCATCTTTCCACCCTTAAAACAATGCAGAGATCTTTGCAAATAACCAGCTGTCTTCCAAGGATACACTGTCCCCCACACAGTACATTCACAAGAACAAATCATGTGCTCTGAGTCACGAAGAAGCTACTACAGTATTGTAGAACATGTGGACAATTGATTTACAGTCCAAAAATAAGACTATAGTCTGAGGTCCTTCACTAAAGCAAAATTCCTCTCAGAGAAGCCCAAGTTCTCAAGAATGTGTTATAAGCAACTGGAGAGGCAGCAAAGATTCCTTCTGAAATTTGACTGTATAAGTAAGCGGTCCAGTGCTGATGAGGTACACCTGAAGTTGACACTGGCTCAGGCTCTGACCCTGCTATATCCTGTAAGAATGAATCAAGGTGTTTCTGGGTGGCAGCAGTAAGAGCTGAACAATACTGTGTTCGGCAAAAAAATAGCTTGAATAAAATCTGAAGAACACTGAAGCCCTCTGAGTAAAGTGAGCTCTGCCAGTGACACAAATAAGGAGGCACTTGAACCCCTGCACAAATTCGAAGTTAGAGCTCACCTCTAAGTCCTCCCAAACAGAGTTTCCTTTCTTAACATGGAAAGGGGCCCAGAATTTCATCAGATAATCCTCTTTATACAGCTAAAGCCATGGAAAAACAGCATCTTTTTTTGCACATCTGGAATTCACACTGCCACATCTGGGGGATTCTTCTAGAGCAGATGATGTAAGAAATGCTCATTTCTGTGCAGCGCTTTTAGTTCTCCAATACCAATCTGCCTTTAATTCCCCTCCGGGTTCACATGATGGCACCCAAGCCAGAAAATGTTAATGGTTAGTGATCTATCTTCCTAACACAACTAAACTCAAAAGAAAAGAGTTTGCCTGCGCATTTCAATTCTCCTGCCCAACATCCCAAAATACCTCTGCTCTTCCTTTGGAAGCAGGCAAGCTGATGATGGACAAAAGGAAAAACAGTGTAACATAAAAACCACACAACATCATTTTATTGAAGCTGACATAAAACTAAGAAGTATAGCAGCAGAAAATAAACATACTATAACAATTTTAGTGTTTCCTTAAGTTTTATGGGATTACAATTTCCATATACATTAAGTAACCTGAAATCTAGGGATATAAAGTTGCAGGTTTTGGGAAGACACTTGATGCTGTATAAATTCTGTGCGTACCTGTGATTACAGCAACTACCTAGCACTCCACTGACCAGTAAGGTCTTACCTGCCCACGGAGATATTAAGCTATGGACTTTTGGTAGGGAAAATTCATTAGTAGACAAGGAGGTCTGGCTCAAATTGCTCCCATAAGATTGGAAAGGCAGTCAAATGATCTTCAATTGTTTAGTTAATTAAACTTCAACCCAACTCTGGAGTTGTATTTTAGCATCCTCCCAGATTTATCAGCACATAATCACCCAGCTGGTGGCCAGAGCAACTGCTGGGAGCGAGGCCTACCGACAACAGGCCTCTGTTGTTCCTCCAAATACAGATGTGTGGGCAGGCACATGGCAACATCCCAGCACTGCAGCTCTGGAGCAGTATCTTCATGGATTTCCAGGAAAGCAGCTCAACTCGCTGCAGCTGCTGATCCTCTAAGGCACACAATACCATGTAGACCCTAAAGTAAGACAGGGTGGCAGGATCCAGCAGGGTCACTTTGGTAAGGAAAAGCAAGCGTACCAAAGTTCAAGCATCATCCACTTGGTTTCTCTTTCCTCTCTTCCTTTAGCCGCATCCGTGTACAATCCTGGTGGGAGCATGTGGCCTGGAGCACTTGCCTGCAGGACTGCCAATACCTCTAGGCCTGTTGTCGACATCAGCAACAGAAACGTGAAATGCTACACCACCACCCATCAGAAAGCACTTGCTGGAATGGTTTTCAAACCATTTACTTTCAGTTTTCCTGCCATGGTTAAGTTAAGGAAACAGTTCAGTCAGGATCCCCATGGAAGGGAGGACACAGCATCCACAAGATGACTTGCTCAGAGACTGCAGATGAGGTCAGAGGGAGTTACTCAGTGTAAGAGAAGCTTGTTGCTAATCTAGTAGATCAGGACAAACAAGTTACAATCCAGTTAAAGATCCTCATATTGCTAACTGTATTACTCCACTATGTTTTAGTAGTTTTCAATCTGCTTACTTGACCATTCTCCTAAATACATTCCCATCATATGAAATAATAAAAAAGGGGGGTTTATAACTTTTTTTATTAATTCAGATTTGGTAATATCATATAAAGAAAATTAAAAAAAAAACCTACGTTCTATCAAATGTGTCTAAATTTAGAATAGAATTTTTGCCTCCACATTGCCAGACAGAATGGCCTAAAGAAAACTTTTATTGTAAGTAGCTTGTAAAATGTAAACCAATCCAACTGACAGCATATGGATAAATACAAAAACTGGAAACAAGTGTGGTTTTTTCCTCAAAGTAAGGATTGCAAACAAAGAAATCCGAAGTAATGCAAGGCTGTATCACTTTCTTAAAAGAAACAAGCCTTTACTGCATTTTCCTCAGTTCTTTCAGCTTTGCCCTTGCATTAGTCACTCTTTTGTCCCGCTGAGAAATCTGCCTACAAGTGCAGAAAGATAACACAGCACTGGTTTGATCTCACAACCAATAAAGTAATTTAAAAAATCTGGACCAAGATTGAGCAGACGCAGTTCTTGTGGAATTGCTTCTATTTATCAGTACACGCTGAGAAAGAAACTGAGTAACAAAGGGCTTCAGTTCACAGATGACTTGTAGATTTTGCTGGGTGCCTGAGGTGTTACACATTCACCACTGCCAGAAGTTACGGTCCAACAAGACACAAATGGAACAAGACACTCATTTCTCTCTTAGGGTTGTTGAAGAGGCGTAACATAATGATCCAGACCTGAAATGGAGACAGTAAACTCCAATACAGGGGTACAATAGCAAATTGAAGGTGGGACTTTCTTCAGCTAAATCTGCTAAGAGACCAAAATACCGTGCTTTGATAGCCCAGTAGAAAATGCAGGTTGTTGAGTATCAGAGGCATGACAGCACTCAAGTATAAAACCATCACGACCCAGAGGCTACTGTGCTGGGAAAGACTAAGGTATCACCATTTGTGCTCAGAAAACTTTCTTTTAGATCAAGGAATCAAAATACATATAAAATTTTGGTCAAATCACAAGACAGATGTCTCTCTGAAACACTGTGGAACATTAATAAAACACATCAGGCAACGATCTTGATTCTTCAAAGACCTGCAGCAGCTTCACAGGAAAGCTATTTAAAAGCCATTTCTCTATTTAGAACATTCTTTAATTCTCTGGATGATGTCTGCCTCAACAGAAGACATTTCTTCCCAAGACATTCTATTGTCCCTGGTGCTTATTGTTTCTGTAGTATCAGAGTGCCTTTGTTACATTTTTCGCTGAACTATTTATGCATTTGTGACAATAAGATTGTTTGTTGAGACATCATTCTCCTCGAACACAAGACAGCATCAAGTCCTGGCAACACCGAAGGCAGGAATGTTCCAAAAGCAATTAACCAGTATTTCTCCATTTCAACTGAACGCGAAGCTTAGAGTAGGTCCATCTTGGGCAGCAGAAGGAAGAAAACCAGTCACTCACTGGACTTCAGGACATCTCTCTGTATTATGAGGTAGCAGCACAAGTCCTTACACCTTTCATCCTGCTTCCTCCAGCGTGAAGGAAGAAGGTCATCAGCAACTTCTCTCAAATCACTGCAGCTGAGAATTGCGACCTTATGTGCACCTCTCCTCATGTTCCCCTCCCACCTCATAATCCTCCTTTTGAGGCTCTCCCAGCCACCTCCACAAGAACTAACTGGAACTTCTGGTGATGAAGAAGCAAAGATCTTGCAAATATTCCTATTAAGAAACAAGGGGAAAATATGTATTTAAAACATTTCTAGTTCAAGTGTTCAGCATAGTCAGAGATTATTTTTTCCAGGCATTAAAGTGCCTCTGTTGGCCAAGACTGCAAGTTGTTTAGAAATAATAACATATTTTTTTTATGATGAAAGACAGAGTAGCCCTGAGAACAGAATCAATGCACTCACTCATAAATGTACAGTGCAAGAAGTAGCTATAATGCAAGCCAGTCCAAAACATGTACGTCCAGACTCAAATCCTAACATGGAGAAGTCATCGCTTAAAAGAAAAAAAGAATAAAATTTAACCACTGTCTTATCTCCAGGCCATTTAGCTGAGTACCACACTACTAGTCCCACCGGGAACATGCATTCTTTCTCCCCTGAGAGCATGACAAATTCTAAAAAATCTTCTAATGGCCACATAAAAGAATCCTGATTTCAAAGCCTGCTGTTTCTAGGCTACGTTAATGTTTAAGACAATACTCCTTAAACAACTCATTATTTAAGCTCCAAAGTCTCTCTAGGCGAATAAGGGAGACCAACTCAAGGAGATTATGGAAATCCACTACTACTGAGCAGAATATCCTTCTTGCTCTAGAACAGACACTGATGACTTCCAAAACCTACAATTAGGAAATTAAATCTGTATTCCTTTTCCACAAATCAGTGTAGCACTACTGATTTTGAGAAAAGGAGCCAGTAGGGTATTTATGATGTGCTCCTGTTCCTACAGGAGGTCATTAAATGAATTCTGTTTAAAAGTGAACAACACTTCATGAGGCAGTGGGAAATACTGCCTTGATTAGGTACTTTACATTAGTGAGGAATTCACTGCATCCTCTCAGTAAATTGTTCCAGTGGTCATTTACAGGTTAAATATGATTTCTGAGCTGACTAAACTACACTAGTTATAAAATCCAATCACAAGAACTTTGGGTTTCTTCCTACTTCATTTTATAAGTCTCCATTATAAAACAGAAAAAGCTCTCTAGCTCATAAACACCTGCAGATTGTAACTCAATTATCCCCCCCAACCTTTTTGCTAAGCTCAACAGCAAATGAGCCTTGTTAAGCCATTAACAAAGGCATATTTTCCTGTCCTTTAATCACGCTTGTCATTGGTCACTGAACCCCAATTTATCAGAATATCTTCTAACTTGCTAAGATTAGAATTGGACATAATGTTCCAGAACCGGACAGATTTTTACCCAAAATCCCCATTTACTCCTTTTCGATGTGCTTTGGACCTCTGAATTAACATTGCATTGAGATCGTGTTTTAGTTGACCACCTACCCAAACCCTGATTAGAGCCACTACTTCACCACTTCATGATGCATTTCCCACTCTGAAACTAGGATGTTATTCTTTGGTCCCGGATGCATAATATTTTTTCCTTTAATTATATGGAATAGTATACCATTAGTGTGTGTTTGTTCCCTCTTTATACGATATCCACTTCTACAGCTTAAGTATCCCAAAGCTTTGGGAAACATGCATAGGAAGCAGAGGCAGAAATATTGAATGACCTGAAAACAGAAGAGGCATTAAACTGAGCTATGGAAGGAACAGATGAGAAATCCACCAGTTTCAGCTTCCCTCCGTCTCATACTAGGAAACACGAGGGCACTGATTCATATGTGCTATAAGATTCAACTGGACTGGTAAACAAGATTAAAGTTTTTACCTTTCTACTGTCACACTCTTATAGACATTATTGTCTCTACTGCAGGGATACGTCACGAATCGGACCACGAATGCTGCAGGCTACTGACAAACACGTTAAAGTAAATTAACACTGATTTCTTTGAATCTGCTCCTACACATGAGTCACCACAATTACCCAAAAGTTTTAAGAGCAGGCAGCAAAAATACATATTCGTCTTAAACCATGCACAAATTCTGTCCATGCCACATGGACTTGATTTCCACTACTGATATTGCGGCACGAACACAACAAAAAGCACTCCATAGCAATGCTGCTCCAGCAGACATCACTCAGTTCTCACTCCTGCTCTGCTCAGCCCTTCAAGCTGCACTGGCCTAACTTTGCACGGCCCCACAGCCCGTCTAAAGGGAAGGGCTGAGCCTTACAGCCGACCAGCAAACAAGATTCTAGAAGGTTATTCCTAACCTATTCCATGAGACAACTCGCTGCTCGAACGCGGGGCAGAGAGATGAATCCTGACTCTGCTGTGTAAGGAGTGAGAAAACACGTTGGGGTGACGGGCCACAGAGGCGGATCACGCTCCAAACACGGCAGCACCTCCCGCCGCCACCCCAGGCGCTTGTTGCTGGGGAGCCGGAGAGGCTTTCACAGAGAAGCAGGACGGACCGGCGGTGAGGAGGGAGAGCCGTGAAGGGGCGAGCGGCGCAGGTAAGAGCCCAGCACGCCGGGCGACGACAGCATCTCCGCGGCGCCAGGAGAGCCGGTCCCCCGTCCCCTCTTCCCCCCGGCCGCCGCAGGCGCTCGCCGCTCACCTCCTATCAGTTTAGGCACCTTTCCGATCCTGCCCGTGATCTCGGCCGTCAGAACCGCGAAGTCCTGCTCGTAGCTCTCGAAATCGGAGGACATGGCGGCGGACGCACTGGGGGAGGCGGCGGCACCGCCACACTCAAGCCGAGACGCTCCGCTCAGCCGCTCCGCGCCGCGCCGTTTCCGCGTTCTGCTACCCGCAAAGGTGTCCCCCTGCCTCCAGGAGCCTCGCCACAGGTTCCGGCGAAACTCTTCTCCCCCACTCAGGTGCTTTAACCAGCCCAGCCCAACTCCCCGCTGCTGTCCCAACGCCACTTGGCGGTCTTCGCGCTGAAGCCCCAGAGAACGGGGAGCGGGAGGAGCGACCGGGCCACGCCCTGCAACCCGGGAGCCGCAAAGCCCCGCTTTGTAGCCCCGCTTCTGGGAGTCGCGTCGGAGGGACGCGGCGCCACCGGGGGGACGCTGTTTCCCGGCGGGATCCTATTGCCAACGGACTGCTGAGGGGTGCCGGCGCCTGACCGGGCGGAGACGGCTGGTGGCCCTGGCCGTGGTGGCCGTGTGCTCCGCCACCGCCATGGCGGACGCCGCGCTGTGGTACTGGCCCCTGGACACCGCCGGCGGAAGCGTCAACTTCATCATGCTCCTCAACTGGACCGTCATGATCCTCTATAACTACTTTAGCGCCATGTTTGTCGGCCCGGGGTACGTCCCTCTGGGGTGGACGCCGGTAAGAGCTGGCTCTCGATCGCCTCATCCCCGGGCTGGGCTTGGAGGGACGGGGGCTGAGGCGCCGGGCGGCGGGACCGGCCTCTCTGTCCTAGTGCCGTGGCCGACCTCTGAGAGAGGAGCGTGTGCAGGGTCCGAAAGGCGGTGGAAAGCGGGTATCTTTGGGTGCCATCACTTCCCCTTTCTCCCCCTGCAAGAAAGCAGCCAGCTCCTCGGGCCGCTCCTTTCTCCTTATCTTGTTTCGACATCTTCACTCTGCCTCTACCGCTTTGTTGCTGCTTCCAGCGTTTCCAGTATGCTCCAGTTTACTTGATCCCTTCCTTGTTCTGTCAGTCACAGTACTCTGGGGCTGAAGGGTAACGCGTCTTTACTGGCAGTAGTCGTTATGTTTTATAGGTGCTTCTCAAAGCAAAACAACAGGAAACAAGTGCTGTGAGCCGGGAGTGAGAACTTCAAGGTTATCTGCACGCTTGTGCAGGCGCTGTTGTCTTGAAGGTTCTACTGCTAGTAATAGGGCTGGAAGAACTTCCTTCAGAAAATTTAGGGGGCTTGTGTGAGAGAAAAATGCATGTTTATCTTCTGTTCAACATAGTATTATAGTTCAGGGAAGAAATTTGCATTTCCTTTGCTTCAGTAATCTCTTGGAAGAATTCAGGACCAGAATGATACAGGTTCAGTAACTCAAGACAGCTGCTCAGAGTTCGTGTTACAGTAGCGTGATACAAAGATTAGTAATAGTCACATTTCTACTTGTGGAATATTTCTCAGAACAGAGTCTAATGAGAAGAGGATCCTGGTGTAATCCTAGCAGGACAACTGGGTATTCCATTTTGTGAACAGAAGATTTTGGGCAGTATTACTATTTGCTGTGTACAAGTCTTTCTGTCTCTCATCTTGTTGTAGTTAGTGTGTGTGTGTGAGAGAGAGAGAGAGAGGCAAAGGAAGACCTAGTTGAACGTAAATGCTGACTAGCAAGGTGTCTAGCCTGGATTGGCTGATAGTATACAACAGAGAGACAAAGTGCCTGATGTGGTTGGTTATTGGGTTTTTTTAAATTAGGAAGACCTCATGCTGGTTTTTTTACTCTCACAACTTCACTATGAAACCTTGCTCGTACAATCACTCTTCCTGCTGGAAGAACTGTTTATTTCTTTTAGCAGCCAGCGCTTTCAACACTGGAAGATGGCCGTGTTGATAACCAAGAGATTATTTTATTTTGGTTTTTCTTCTCACCACCTACCATTAAATAGGGTTGGGTTACAAAACACACCCTGTCAGAAGAAAGCAAAGATGCTTAGGTTAGGAAAGTGCCAAGATATGTATTGCCAGAAGAATTATGTATGCATCTAACACGCCTGTTCTTCTGTTTATAGGAAAAATCTCAGGATTGCATGTATCTCCAATACTGTAAAGTCTGTCAGTCTTATAAGGCACCACGTTCACACCACTGTCGCAAGTGTAACAGGTACTGTTATTCTTGAATGTGGACTTTAAGATGCTTAAAAACTGTTTTAAATCTCCTGATGAGCTATTAATATAATTTGCTCTTCCAAGTCTCATATTGTGCATTTTTGAAAGACTTCCATATGAATGCTATACCCATTCCAAATATTTCCGCGTTCTAGTTGTATGGTTTCTGTACAGTTTTACTGTGGTTTAGTTTAATAAGTAAATCTGTCTTCAGCATTTTATTTTTAGCTTGAAATCATTTCCTCTTAAGTTTTTGACAGTATTCACAAAACCTCGTGATACTGTTTCAGGGAAGTGGGCCTGTCTAAATACCTGAAAATCTTTGATCTCTTCTAAGTTCTGAGTCCAAACATTCGCCTGCCCATGGAGTAGAAAAGCCTAGTCTGTTATCTTTCCAAATGGGAGTTAAATGTTGATCTGAGTGGAAATTTGGACTGTTCTTTACTAAAGGCTGTGGGTATTTTTTGAGGAGAGTCTGCATGTTAAGTGAAGTAATAAGCCGTTTGGTTCACCTTAAAAAGTTTGTGCCTTGTTTTGTGTTAGTCTCCCAACAGACTTGTTCTGAGGTAAAAGATGCTTTAATTATAAACAGCTGCACTGCAACTTAGTGCAGCTTGTAAAAAGCAAGCCACTTCAGCTGTCTGCAATCAGGTGCATTTATTTTCAGTTGACTGGGCAGGTCCTTCTCTAAAGGACAATTGAAGAATATGTTAAAATGACATTGCAACATACGCATTCATTTGTTAGTTCTATAAACACAAGATGCACAGCCAGTGTGCTTTTAGGAAGAAGAGACTGGAACTGTGGAGCAGTGCTGAAATTTGTCTGTATCATCCCAAGATTTAAAATTAGACACTTTTCTTTGAGTGACACAGAGGATTTAGTAGAAAATGGCAGCAGATTCTGATGATTGCCTTTGCAAAAGCAAGTTCTTTAATTTATCTTTTGTCAAATAAAGCAGAAGCTGCAGCACATGTTCAAAAACATGTTGCTGATATGCTTTGAGAGTTTTCTGCCCCTTCAACTCCAGCCAAAGTAACTCACTCCACATGTATTTCTAGCCTGTTGTGATGAACTAGGTGATTTAAACCATCACTGAAAGTCTTCTGTGCTGTGGCAAGTGTCAGTTTAGGAATGGAGTCACTTCTTGTGGCCCACCTGAATGGGGTGAGCTTTCTAGCTAGGATCCAGGAACTTCTTCAGAAACAGTTCTACTTACGGTTACTTGCTCAGGAACTTGTACAGTGGCAGTTGAACATGTGCCAATGAAGAACAATGACTTCTTTAAAAGGGAAAAACTGAACTTCCTATGGAGAATGGGATAGTTTTAGATAACTAAGTCAGTAGCTACAAAACAAATAACTTTAAATTCAGAGGAGCTTGATATTTGTGCAGTTCAATCCTTTGTTTAGCATTTAGGTTTGGTGCAGAGGAATTTGAACATAATTATGATTCTGTAATTATAATTAGTGACTTTCACACCTGTTAAGTTAATGCGATTTGGGATGTGGAAAAATCTTCTCCTGTAAGCTACAGGTGCAAATCTCTGCACCTGTAAGTTAAATTAATGCAATTTGGGATGTGGACAAATCTTTTCCTGTAAGCTACAGGTGCAAATCTTTGCACCTGTAAGCTACTCCAAATTAACCAGCTTTATATAAATACACAAGTCTCTAATGTACTTATACTTTTTAAATAGATTTTGAAAAGGACTTACAGTGGTATGAGGTTGGTACACAACAATTGATGCTTTCAGAGAGTCTGCTACTGAAAAGGAGGAGGCATTAACATGCTTCTCTCTCTCTCTGTGTTCTTTCTAGACGTAGTTCACAGGAGATTTGATATTTCCTTTATTGTCTTTTTTTTTTTTTCAAATAAACACAGTAGGATAATAATTAGTCCTTAATTGTTATGTTGATTATTCCTACATGTCCCATTCTAGGCCTCTGTCTCCTGACTCTGAAATATGGTATTAGCAACTAGGAAGTTTTAGGGAAGAAGAAGAGGGATAATTAGAGAGGGTAGGACCTGGGAGCACTTTTTATTTTGCTTTCTTCCACTCTACAGCATGAAATACCATTCTGAATAGGAACAAAAAAAGAAACTCCTGTGTTGATCTGTTGGAAATTGGTGGGTTTAAGTGAAGGAATGGAGTTTGAGTAGTAGGAAGTTAGCTGTCCTTTTCTTTAAACTTTTTTAAAAAACATTGTCTATGTCCTTTATTTTAATCAGTATTTATTATTCACAGATGTGTGATGAAGATGGATCACCATTGTCCTTGGATCAACAACTGTTGTGGATACCAGAATCACGCATCTTTCACTCTGTTTCTCCTCTTAGCTCCGCTGGGATGCATTCACGCTTCTTTCATATTTGTTATGACTATGTACACTCAGCTTTACAACAGAGTAAGAAAACACAGCTAAATGCTGAAGATATTATTTAAGTCAGATGGATAAATTGCCTCTGGAAGTATGAGACAATTTGGCTTCCTGAGAAGCAGCATGTGGAATTCCTTGTTGTTTTTTTCAACATGTACTCTCAGTTCTGTGCTCTGCCTTTGAGAAGTATGTCCATTAATTGGAGGAGGATTAAGTGAAAGTTGTTTCTATTTTTTTCCTTTTTTGTTTTCCTGCTGCTTGTTTTAATCACTGGGAGCTTCCTAGGGCTTTGCACTGACTGCAGTCACATTCTGAGTAGCACTTTATATAGAGACAGACAGGCTGTGTTTTGGCTGGCACAAAACTCAGCTGCTATTTATTTCCAACACACAAGTTAGATGCTATTTATTTTCTTTTGCTTGCCACTTTTTTAGAATTGCTTAAAATTCTTCAGGAAAAATAAAAGTACATTATTTTTGGAACTAAAAGTAAATTACGTTGGATTTGCGTTTACATGGAAAAATTTAACTGCAGCAACAACGAGCAAAGCTTGTTCTGGAATCCCTTACCTCAGATCCATGGTTAAGATGATGAACTTTGATTTCAGCCTTTGTGGTTGCAATGAAGAGCTTGAAAACATCAACTGAGTGCAACAGGTGAAGGCTGCGTATTGTATCTGCAGAGCAATAATGTTGAGAATTGCTGTCTGCTAAAGCTTTCAAGGGAAAACTTGTAGCACTCCCACTGAAAATGAGTACTGTGCTATGCAAACAGCTTCTGTCTGAAACCGGTGAATATGATTTTTTCTTAATGTGCTAGAGTCCAGGTTTTTTTCGGACTTTGAGCCTAACTTGTGAAACTAGCAGGTTGGCAATTTTGGTTTAGCTTTCATCTAGAAAAGGCATACAGCTAGCAAAGAGCAAAAAGTCTTTTGAATATTTTTTTATTATTATTACTCCTCTTGCATTGTAAACCTGTCAGAAGTTGGACACTTTCCTTCAGAGCCAGATTTCTCATTGATAATTTGTTTGTTTCAGCAATTGGAGTGTTCTAGAGCTAAATTTTATTTTCCCTTTGCAGATATCTTTTGGATGGAGTTCTGTAAAGATTGACATGAGCGCAGCCAAAAGAGACCCTCGACCCATTATTCCCTTTGGATTGTCTGCATTTGCTGCATCATTATTTGCCTTAGGACTGGCATTAGGAACAACTATTGCAGTTGGTATGCTGTTTATTATCCAGGTAAGTTTATGGTTTCTGTTACAAAGAAGTTAAAAGCTGTAAGTTCTGCCTGCTTATAGAGCAGAGAGAGAGTTCAGGATTGATATAGGAGCAGTTGTTTACAGCTTCTGTTGCTGTGTAACTTTTCCAGGGTTTTATGTTGTTTTCTCCCACTTTCTTTGTTGTTACCACATTTTTTTAAAAAAAAATTGTTTTTCATGGGAAAGCTTGGAGGTGAAAATCTAATGAACTAAGAGGACATGATATGGACTTTATAAGCTCTCTGGAAAAGTCAGAATACTTAGTATTTCAGGAGTATGTGCCCCTGTCCCTGAAAATGGGTATAAACATGACTGAGACATTATTTCAAACGTCTGAGATCTTTGTAAGGAAACAAAAATGCACATTTTAAGCATAAATGGGAATACTGTGTGCTACTGTTTAAGTGTGTAATTCTAGAGGATAGCAATAGCATGTGTCTATACTGAATCTTAAGTTTTAATGTTGTCCATGTTCAGTAGCCTATAAAAGTTGGTTTGTCCTTTAAAGCAAATTTAATTTGTTAATTTAAGTTTTCCTTGCCTAGCTGATGCATTTCTGCAGAAAATCAAGGCTAATTTCACCTAACGCTTCTATTTCAGATGAAAGTCATTTTGACAAATAAGACTTCAATCGAGTCCTGGATTGAAGAAAAGGTAAGCTTACAATACAGTGTTCTTGTGCTGCGTTGTTACAAAGTTTATTCCCCATATTTATCAATTTCTTGTTTCACCTCTCTGAATTTAAACCAAAGGTGTCATTCTAGTTCATGACTGACTTAACTACACCCAGTTTGTCCTTTACTGCCTCTGAAATTCACTGAAATAGATGAGAAGTAATTTAACTGCATAGATTTTTCTTTTCTTTTGTTTGAGGGAATTAGTGTGAACATAGAAAAACATTTCCTTTTAAGAGGCTTTACTTATCTACTTGGAATATGTGGGTGTTTTCATCTGAAACGTGAGTTTGTTTTGCTTCTTGTTATGCCTACCTGTGTCTTTAAGTGTCCACCTCTACTACCCAATCTAGGTGGCATGTTTTGGCTTATGGTTTCCCTCATTTTCTACTTCTCTGATTAAAATTGAGAGGCCTTTCCTTGATTTTGAAGTAGTAGTAGAAAATGAGATACCTGCTTTAAGTTTCTCTCTGATTTTCATATAATTATAGGGGTTTTCTCAAGATTTTTCAGAAATACAGCCATGCAGAAGCTAAGTTTAAAAGAAGCAAAACTGACTCACTGTCTAGAAACTAGTTCAGTGCCACCAGGTTATTTCCTATAAGTCCACAAACATTTCATTATTATCTTGTGGGTTTGTTTTGTTTTTTTTACTCCATGTCAAAGTTAACATGACGATCTTGACTTTATTTAAGTACTGTAAGGCCTTCTCTTTGCACAGGCTTTAGCTTAGCTGCATCCTAGTCCTATTAGATCCTTGAATAATAGGGCAATGGAATATAAATGAAAGAACGCTGTTACAACCACATAGTAGAATTTGGAATAATCTGTTTCTGTTAAAATTTTTACTGTAAAATACAGGCTGCTAATATGTCCATTCTGAAAACAGAACACAGACTGTGATAGGTATTTAGTAAGAACAATGGTATTGCAGCAAAGAGAACAAACTCTTCGGAGACTGCTCCACTAGATGTCATTGCCACTGAAAGAATACAAAGTTCACAACAGCAAAATGTGGGAAATTCCAAGCACGCTCTTAACGCAGTTCTTAAAGGTGGAATAGACACTACCAGCATAGAATTATGCTCGTCATTATTGATCAAAGAATCTTGAGCTGTGGAAGTCTTTGTATGTAAGTGAGAATTAGTCAGGCATCAGACCTTAAAAAAGCTGTAAAAGAAAATCAGAGCATGGAGTGGATTAAGCAGTGTAGACAGTCGCCTCTGTTGTTGAGGAGTAAATGGAGGGGGGTGATGGGGGAGGCAAACCCGACACACTTCTAAATGCCATGTTTGTTTTAAGCAGATTTAAAAGCCTGGTTCAGTATAGCAGGATTTTACTGCTCTTGTGTCAAAATGTTTGCATTTAGGTCTCATGGACCCATGCAGGGTTTGTGATGTGGCCTTCTAATGTTTGCTGCTTGGCTGTAGTTTGTAGGATATGTTTTTATGTACTATATTTCTAAATTATTTTCCAGGCCAAAGACAGAATCCAGTACTACCAAACGGGTGAGACCTTTATTTTTCCCTATGACACAGGAAGTAAGTGGAAGAACTTCAAGCAAGTGTTTACATGGTCTGGGATTCCTGAGGGAGATGGCTTGGATTGGCCAGTAAGAGATGGCTGTCATCAATACAGTTTGACGGTAATTGATCTTCAATGATACCAAGTTAATTCTTCCCATTATCCAGTTGCCTCCTTTCCTTTGCAGTCATACACAAGCTTTTTAAATAACTGAAATAGACTGCCTAGCATTACATATACTTGAGAAACAGGAGTTCTGTCAAGTAGTCCCCCATTTTTGATATATTAAAAAGTTGTGTGTTTAAATGCTAATGATATTTCCTGGTTTTGTTGAATGATTTCAATACCTGACTTAATTTTGTGTTAAATACACAAGTCCTCTTAAATTAAACACTGCCTAAATTTCTGTTTGTAATCGTTTATAGATAGAGCAACTGAAACAGAAAGCAGACAAGCGAGTAAGAAGTGTAAGTATTTGTGAAGCTCAGTCTGAAATAACTCAGTATAAATAAGTGTAAGTAATTGTTGAGACAACGTCTTTTCTTCACTTTAGTCTTGGCAATTATAGAAAGACTGCATTTACACACAAGGTGCTGCAACCTCTGCTTAATTAAACTTAGTATTTAGCTTTCTTTGCACTTGCTCCTTAGTTTTCAGACAGTAAGAAACGTGATAATGAAGATGACTGTGTTCCATTGTTAAGCAGTTAATTAGACTTTAGAGTCCCTTTGACAATGGTTGTCATCATGCTGAAATCGAGCTGTCTGCTTGAATTGATTTTGAGATATGAAGCTGTCAGCAAGGCTATAATTCCTGACAATAATATATTGCTGTGTTCTGTTCAAATTTGTAGGTGCGGTATCGAGCAGTAGAAGATTACAGCGGTGTGTGCTGCCCGATGACTAAAGGTGTTAAAACGTTCTTCACAACACCGTGCACGGAAGAACCTAGAATTGCACTGAGTAAAGGGGATCTGATTTTAGCCACAAGAGGCTTAAAGTTAGTTGCTCCACACCTTTATGTTTGGTTTAAAGAAATATTGGTTCTGGCATCTAATTACCTATCTAATTACCTATTACGCTTGCTTTCCCAGACACTGGATGTATGGTGAGAAGATTCTCGACTCAGCTGCTGATGGTATGAAGCAGTTATTTTCACTTTTTGTGTTGAAAATTACAGATCAATTCTATAGCTGTCTAGAAATATGGACAATATTACATGTGCAGTTCTCAGTGTATAAAGACTGACCTTATTGGCATTAGCTTCTCTTCACTGTAAAAGCACATCCACAGTTTTTATGCTTTACATGTGGCAGACTTGCCAGTCTTGATAAACATCAAATGAAACTGTCAGACTGAAAGAGCACTCATCTAGTAGTTTAGTGAGGTGAGTGGGAAGGGGGACACTTCTTCATATTCTAAGAAAAAGTTAGACTTAGACTCTAAAGAAGTTAATGTTGATTTCTTTTTTGATAATTAAATAGTGGTCTGTCTTAAACACATAGAGATGACCTAAACACCCCATATATGTATAAGACCAGGGATTACTCTTTGTACATCTTAAAAACAAGGAGATGTTTCATCTTTGGTTTGGGGTCAATTCCAAGGACATTGATGTGCATTTACAAAACTAACATCTTTGACAGCTGTAGATGTGAAATACTGGTCTGCAGAGAGACAACATCACAGCCACCTGCGTTGAAATTTCTACATTTTTTGCTTTAGCCCTTCTGCTTATGACTGAGCTAAAGGTTTACCTGCCAGAGGGTGCATTGAATTTTGTTGTCTCTTTCAAACACTTAATTCATGGCACGTACATTCCCTGTCGGCAAAAGAGAGACAGCCAACAGTCCCTACATTGAAGATGTCCATACCTTTCATGGGAAGTCTCCTTTCTGGGCTAGTGCTTCAGCAGCTCACTCCAATGAACTCTTTCAAACATTGTCTAAATGAGCCCTTGAAATGAGCATAGTAATAGTTTGTATTGTGTGATTGTTGTGAAGATTCGCTATAGCACAGGTATCTCTTGCTAATGTTTTTTTTAAATCCAATGAGATGTGGTCTGGGTGTGGAACTTGATTGGATTAGAATTCACAATAACATTGGGATTTTGGAGAAGTAGGCCTCAAAAATAAGATGAGATTTGTTAGGAATATATAGCAAAATGCTATAAAGAGGTAGGAATAACAAGCTGCACTGTAACAAGATCCAAAAAATAATGACTAACTAGCATTTCTTCTGAGGAAAAAAGTCACTCAATCTTAAAATGAGTCAACACTTCCAAAAAAGAAAAAAAAGCCTATAGCTTCCCAGATGTATGAAGTAATAATCCTTCCATCCTACTCAACGTTGGCAGAGACTCAGCTGAAATGAAATACTGCCACAAGTAAAAGCAGTTGCTACATCTCAAAGAGGATGATCAGCTGTAAAGGGCTGAGAGGCAAACAGTGAGAATAATCAGAAGTACCAGAAGATGTGACTTATAAGGGAAAGCTGAAAGAATTGGAATGGCTTACCTTGAGAGGAGGTAGAAAGCCAGGGTATGTGCAAATAGTCATCAGCTGTAGGAAAGTCTGTTGTAGAGAAGCTTGTAAGCTGCTTCTTGTGTGTAGAAAGAGGAGTTGTGAACTTGAATTACAGACAGAATGATTCAGATAGGATATGAAAAAAGACTTTTCTCATAGTAAGGAAGGTAGAACACTGGAAAACTTCAGAGATCTCTGAAAACATTTTAGGCAGCAGGAAAGAATCCATGCATCCCCAGACAGTGATGTTTGGAATGACTTAGCTGTCCTGCCTTGGAGAAGAAAATAACCTAGGTAACTTCTTGGTGTCTCTTCCAGTCCTGTGTTTTTCCTCTACAGTAGGTCATGTTCTATTCCAAGTTAATGCAACTTTTCATGTCTTAAGGTGGAATAAGAGAACGAGGCTGGTTCCCTAGGAAATGTGTGGAAAAATGCCAATATGACTCTGAAACGGATCAACCAGTGGATGGAGAGAAGAAAAACAGATAGCCTTCTCATTTTTTAAACAAGAAATGGAATTTTTACTTCAGACCACGATCCTTTACTTGAAATTTTCTGTGTATTACTTTAGACTTATGCAATGAATATGTTAGGGCAAGGTTTTGGTGGTGTGTTTTTTTTTTTTTTTCCTCGCAGCTGAAAGGGTTGGACATGCCTGTGCCATGGTTTGCATACTTTTTTAACAATAAATAATTCAAGAAGCCAATCAGTGTATTGCCTCCAAGATGCATCTTTTTCATCCCAAATCAGTTTTTTTCTTTTTGCTATTTAAACTGCATTCTAAGGGTTCATATTTTAGTTTTTTTCCTTAACCGCATCTGGTTATGATGTGTGCTGCTTACTTTTGGGTTTTTTTTAATTTCTTTGAAGCTGCCCCTGAAAAGTCTAAAATAAACCTTGATTCAAATTCCAGATAAAATTTGTTACCTGTGACTTCTAATGATGTGAATTGTCCACCTCAAATAAATGATACATTCGTATTCATTTGTGGATTTAATTATTCTCAGACCTACAAGAACTTGTTTATAGGCATGGGATGGTGAAGTGACTGGGAAGTAAAGATTTCAGTGTTGTAAATTTTTTTTTCAAGGCTAGAAAGACTTCAGTTCTTGCTATAATCATATTCTGTCTTTTTAAAGGCAAGAAAGATACAGCCAGCTCTATCTGCTCCCTCTGAAATCTGAGGATGGAATTAGAGTTCTTGATCCATCTTGATTGATCTTGAGAGTTTTCACTCTAAGAAAGGAGTAGAGCTAAGAATGAAAATTTTAGTAATCCTCATTTGCCATTAAGGGATTAACACCTTTCCTAAACCATTTTTATTTAGCATCTTGTGTGGATTACTAAAACAAAGACTTCAAAAAGGAGTAACCTGCACCACTTGAAGGCTGTCTTAATATATCCTAAATCATAGAACATTTTTCGCTGGAAGAGACCTTCAAGATCAACACCAACCTTTTCCTAGCCCCATCAACACCACTAAGCCATGTCCCTCAACACAACATCTACCCATCTCTTAAATGCCTTCAGGGATGGCAACTCAACTATGTCTCTGGGCAGACTGTTTTAATGCCCGACAACCCTTTCAGGAAAGAAATTTTTCCTAGTATCCCACCTGAACCTCCCCTGCTGCAATTTAAGACCATTTCCCCTTGTCCTATCACTCGCCACTAGGGAGAAGAGACAATCCTGCACATCACTACAACCTCCTTTTGGGAAGTTGTAAAGAGCGATAAGGCCTCCCCTCGGTCTCCTCCAGGCTAAACAGCCCCAGCTCCCTCAGCTGTTCCTCATACAACATCTGCTCCAAATCCATTACTAGCTTGGTAGCCCGGTTAGTGGCAGCAGGTGGCTTTGTTCTCTCAGAGTTAGTCTAGTTGCATGTCACATGCTGAGAGTTTCTGCAAATTACTGTTTTAAACTAATGCCTGGTTTACCTTCATGGGCATGAGCTGCCTCAGGAGATGAGCATTTCTTACATAATACTAAATGTGTATAGGAATAACTACATGCAGACAAGCCAGTGTTACCTCCAGCACAAAAATAGTACTTTATGACCTCCAGCCTGCTGTGCATTGGTGCTGATGATGAGCCACAGTCCTGGGCTGTTTCTGAGCTGTGGCAAGAGGGAGTTGCTGTTCAGTTCCAGAGGTTTGCAAGCAGCTGCTTTGCCCCTCTTGAAATCAAAGCACTTATTTTCTAGAAGCAGGTCTCTTTAGAAGTACAGGGCTGTGTCATACTCTTAGTTTCCCTGCTAGCAAAAGCTGTAAGGCCATAACTAAAGAGAATATAGCTGTTTTGGAACACAAGCAGAAATTAATATGAAAGCCTTCAAACTGCATGGAATATTCTTAATCTCAGTAGCAGTTTCTGTTCAGTGTCTGGAGTCTAGAGCCAAATAAAGATTACAAAAATAAACTTGTCTTCCAGTTGAGGAAGCTGGCAGCTAAGGACCTCTTGCCCATGACTCTGAAATGATTAAATAGCTGCTGTCTGTATTAACAGACAGCAATTAGTGTAGTAGGAATAAGATCAACAGCCCTAATTGCCACAGCTGATCATTAACTATTAGGAGGGAATTTATTTAAGCTGTGGTCTGTTCATAGGGGACTGGATATCTTTTAGTGGTTAAAGATCATCTTCAGCTCTATTTCAACTTTCATCTGAGTAGAATTTTGCACACTAAGATCACTCTGTACTCGACTCCAGCATGCCCAGGAGCTCTGCTTCAGAAATGCACTTCCAGTCTGAAATGGGACTCTATATGCTTTTTTTTTTTTAAATGCTTTCGTCTTGTTTACTTGTTGCTGTAACTTAAGTCCCACTCTTCACTTTTCTAGCACAAGGAACTGGTGTTTTTATTTACCATTACAATGCCTTCACTCAGCACTGCTTACCTACAACCAACCAGCCAAAATGAAATGCATACCTCCTAAAGCTGTTTAGAGGTTCGGCAGCTGAGAAAATACAAGCTGTTTTTTCATTACTGAAAACAGTTGTATCAGAGCATGAAGTTTAAAGAAAAAGCACCTCTAAGGAACTCAGATTCATTTTCCTTCCTTTCTACCATCCCATTCTACCTTTTTTTTTTGCCCCCTTCTTCATTCCCCACTCCCTGCGTTTTGCTCAAAGACCTTTGTTTATTAAGGAAAGGAGCAGGTATAGATGAGATGTAACTGTTCTGTGTTCTGAAGTGATTCATCAGGGAATTCAGTTGATTTTCTTCTAGGTTCCAATCTCTAGAGAAGCCAAGTCTAGGGGAAGCACAAAGCAAGTGTCTTTTTCACACAGCGGTTAGCTCTATTAAACTATCTCTTGCTTTTCTCTAAGAGAAGAATTACTCTTTTTATTTAAAATGTTGAGCTTTCCATCATCTAAGCAAGTCTACACTTGCAATGCCACACCAGCTTAAGGCTCTAGTATAATGGAAAGTAAGGATGATTGCCTACCAAAGTGCAACCCTGCCCTCCTATTTAAAGGAAAACTGTTAAATAGGCTAATATGAAACAGCCACCTACTTCAGGCAGATTTTGCATCAAAACAGCATCTGTCATAAAAGCAAAGAATACTGGCAATGGTAATTGGACATCTCGGGCAGCCTGTTCACCAAATCAATGAAAATTCTGTGTCCTACTCCTCTGCCCTCACTTTGGCCTCCAATCGGAAGAGAATGTCCTTTGCAGAGTGATGCCACTGACTGTGCCAGCTGTCTCAGCTCTTGATGGGGAAGAGGCTGGATTGCCAGATAGAACAGGCTGTGCAAAAGTCCAGCCTTGGTATTTTCATTCCTGGTAACTTTGAGGTGATTACCAATAGTAAAAGGAATCAATGATGGGAGTTCTCTCCTCCTCAGTAGTATTAGCTGAGAGATTTCTGATTTTAATCCAGATCTCTTAAGAGCTGAGTAAATACAAGCTCATAATAGAGTTTAAGCATCTTCATATAGTTAGTTTTTCAAATGCAAAGTAGTGACCAGGAGGTGAAAAGAGAACTTCCCATACTAGGAAGCCAGTGATTTGCAGGTTATTTGTTTTTTACATCTGAGTTGCCTAGCTATGCCATCAGGTTCTAGAGCTGTCTTGAGAGTTTGATTGACATAACCTTATTAAAGCCAAATTACTAAGTATGAATTGGTATTTCTATCTGAACACTTCCTCTCTGGATCATGAACAGAAGAGACTAATCAGTAATTACTAAGTTGCAGCACAGGCATTGTTTCAGAGAGATGGAAAGAAAATACACTTAATAAATCGTATTTTGTTATACAATTCTTAGAGGATTTGGAGAGCCAAAATCAGGCAATCTGATTCCTGATGCAGTACATATAAGTTACTCCTAATTTGTTAAAAGGAAGTTATATTATCAACAATTGTATTCAATATCTGTGTTATGTGAATCCTATCTTTATTAGTCATGGTATCTCATTATTCACTGTGTATACCCATCTCTACTGCAGACCAAATGGATCAATTCATAATGGACAGCTGCTAGATGAGAGATTTTCACGACAGTAGAAAAGACTGGATGTTATTTTAGCTCAAATCTTTGTATCATGGGAAAAAAAAGATGCAGAGAATTGAACTTCACTGTACTTACAGCCATCCTTACTGCAAATATTTATTCACTGGGTATAACAGTGTTTCAAGCATGCTGTAGCTTTCTCTAGCCCTCAAACAAGAGCCTGAAATAAGTGTTGCACCATTTCAGTGCAAGCATGCCTAAAATACTGCTGTTTTCACTTCAGATCTATATTGTGGAAACAGTTTATATGGCAGAATCAGCACCCAAGAGACCAGTGTCACACCGATTTACAGTTGAATTGCTATGTATGGTTTATTGTTCAGACATCGATATTATCCATTCAATTCCATCTGGGTAATAGCCTCTAGCAGATGCCCCAGACATGCAAAATCTAAAGCACTATAGTTTGCCACTGTGAAAAGAGGATTAACTGCCATTAAGAGGAAATCCAGTTCTGGGACTGAGGTGTTTCCTCTTCCAAAAGAGAAAGCTTCATTGTTGTATTGGAAAGTGACCTGTGCAAAGTTATTACTTTCTGAGATGTAGCACAGAAAAATAGGCATTCTCTATTCAGTTCACAAGAGCTCTCAGCTGAATGAAGCACTATGATTGTTCCTGACCAGTACTAGTTGAAAAGTCCACCACAGGCTGCTGGGCTTCACCATCCAAGCAGATCCCTGTAGAGAAGTTTCGGAAAACAAAGTACTTTCCAGACACTGCAGCAGGTGGCATCACAGGATTCAGCTTCAAGTTTATACAGATCTCAGTTGCTCTAGGTTTACTGTCCCTAACTGAACTGCTCATCAGAATCCAAAAACAATTTGAAGTGTATATTTCTGCTTCTCTCTGGTTCTCTTCTCTCCCCAGTCTCACGTGGGGGAAAAGATGAAGCCATCAAACTTTGAAGTCACATTGCTCTAAGGAGGCGTGGGAAAGATAAGCAGCAATTTTACATGCACTTTCAGAGTCTCAGAAGCCTTTATAGCCTCAAGTTATGACAAGGACAGTAAGTGACAACAGTTACCTGAAAATGTCAATGTCTCTGGGCCTAGACAAGAAACAGAATTGGGTCAGGTTTTTGTACTAGTCAAAGCTAGTGAGGCCTCACAGCAACAGATGGATCTTTCCTGACCAAGAAATCTACTGGCTGCTTTCATTTTGGGTTATCTCACCAAAAGCATGAAATACAGAGAGGAATTGCCCCTAAGTAAGTCTAAGAATCTGACACAGACAAGGAGAATTGGCATAGGAAAGCTACATATATTTCTCCCTCCTGTTACATCTCTGTTAGCACTGCATTGCCCTTTGAACTGATAGAGCACACTACTATAAGGAGAAACTGTCAGGAGAGACAACATATACCAGTTGAAGACATCTCTTTAAAGACAGAGATGGTACTCATCTTGCCTTGATAGTTTTCTAAAGAAGCAGCTTTAGCCCTAGAAAATGGTATCTGATGCCTCATTTCATGTGGTAGGCTGAGCTGGAAGAGTGAATTTATGCTAAAAGCTTTGACACATATTGCCTTACTGCAAGAAGGCAGAAGTTGGGTAGAGGAGCAACATCTGGTCTGGCACTATCTTACTGCCTCATGGTTTGAGCTATGCAGCAGTTGTGTTCTAGCTGCAGCTCTACACAACCAAACAGCAGTAAACCTTGCAGTGTCAGTCTGGTTGCAGCAGAGAAACAAGTCATTGACACAGGCTTTGGTTTGATTGTGTAGTTACACAATTTATTGCATCTTGTATCCTTAGAAATGACAGCTAAATTTTCCAGTTACCTAGCTCAAATGCATAAGTGTGGAGGTGGAGTAGCTGCCACTGCATTTGGGAATGTGCAAAAAACAGATCCAGTTCTTCCTCTACTAGAGTATAAACTGTTTGCTTTAGACTTGTGTGCTTTGTAAGCCAGTTGAGGCCACGCCTTGTCATTAAAAATAAACTGTGTTCTAAGGCTAGGAACAGGAAATTTGTTTCTGTACTTCACAAACGTATGTTAAGCTCCAATTCATAGTGTGACAGCTTGAGGTGGGACAGGTTATGGCATCCTGAGAGGAAACTGAAGTGCTATTTCCCCACACTTGGTTTTTGAACTCACACCCCACCCCCTCAAAAACAACAACAACCAACGACAAACAACACAACAAACCACCATGTAACTGCATGAAAGGGTTCAGTCTGATTGCAGATCAATCCACAAAAGGTCACAAGGGAGTTCATAGAGAAGTGGGGAAAAAAAGATATGCTTTTGACAGTGAGAAGTGCCTTTCAAAGGCTGAGGCTCTTGAGTATTTTTGCATTTCAGTCACAGTCCAAGGAAGATGGAAGTTCTGGCTTTACCTAGAGAGCTGATGCTTAGTCCTGCAACATGTGAACAGTGCCAGTTGTCAGTTATACTATAGCCATCTTCATCTGAAAGTCATTTTTCCCAGGATACCAGAAACAATATACTTTAAGTTCTTCTTGCTCCCCTCCACTCAGACTTGCGTTCCCCGTAGGTCATGTAGTGTCACAGATTTGTTTGGATACTCCATGCAGTTTAGTTGAAAACAGGCCACTTATTCCTGTGCACTTGAATAAAGGGCATCTATCTGCTTCTGAAAGAATTTAGCAAGCTCTGCTCGCTTTGCCTTCAGTGTTGGTGTCAAGAGTCCATTTTCTACAGAGAACATCTCTGTGTGGATGTACAGGTCTTTAACCTATTAAAAGAAAATAATTAAGCATGACAATTACTTAGAGAAAAAAACAACAGTTCTCCCCAGCTTCCTTGAGCTCAGTGCAAGAACTCACTAAGCTCCGGAGCTCCAGTAACTAAACCATGTTTTGATGCAAGTCTAATTCCTTTTGGCTGACACAGAAAGAGGATAGGCTGGAACTACAGCACAGCTCCTGCAACTTAATGGTGAACCTTCACTCCATCTCACAGCACCTGCTGCTGTTGCCCTGTAGAGTCACCTGTCTTTCGGTCAAGAGACAGGCAACCAGTCAATATTTCACTGCCTACTTCAATCAGTTGTCCAGGGCAGCTGTCTTAGGTCCCATCCTGATACAGTCAACACCAGGAATGAAGACTTCCCAGCCATTGCATTAGCAATACAGGTGCTTATGACAAGCAGAATTGGGAAATACTCACTTGTTCAAAGGTTTTAAGGCCAGCCTCTTTCCCCAGTCTGACCAGATCATCTAAAATAGCTTTCTTCACTGCCTAGAAGAAACAGAGCAGGAGCAGAGTGAGTAAAACTGTCATTTTGTAATTGCAGCTCAAGACCATTGCCCAGTCACTGAAAACTGAGGTTGTCAGGAATACAGATAAATGTTCCAACATTCAAAGACTTCTCACGTTAAGGCTGCTACAAGGTCATTTCTATCTTGTCATTGAAAAAGAAGTGGTGATATCCCTTGAAACATCAAGAGACACCTATACTTAGTTCCATTTTTACTGTAAAGCTGCTTGCATGACTTACACAACATTAAGCCAGTTTAATTCACAAAAAAAAAGGTGGTTAGAATGACGTCAAAGCAATGCAAGATTGGACTTCAGAATTAAATTTTATCTATAACCCACTAAAAACCTAAAGTCACTCACTGGATTTTTGCAGACTTCTTCATAGGAACCTTTTACTCCCACTTTTGCTGCAAATTCTGGAAGCATCTCAGGATCAGGAACCACTATACCTACTAGAAAAGACTGAAAACAAGTGGGAGTAGTCATGCTGAGATCAAGATAAGGCATCTGAAGTTACTTTGATTGTCTAATGTCAACTTGATTGTGGACAGTGTGTCTATAACAAGCCACATCTACATCCTCATCCAGGACTTCCAAGTCATTTATCCAAGTTCTGACAGAAGTAATTGAAGTAGTAATGCAGTTTGTTATGTGTGCTGAATGCTCCAGCAGTTACTTTTGACTGGTTTACAGATTGAAGACAAACGTGTTAGTAAGGCCTGTTGCAACAGGACAAGGGGTGATGGTTTTAAACTAAAAGAGGGGACATTCAGACTAGATATAAGAAAGAAATTTTTTACAGTGAGGGCGGTGAAACACTAGCACAGGTTGCCTAGAGAAGCAATAGATGCCTCATCCCTCAAAACATTCAAGGTCAGGTTGGACAGGGCTCTGAGCAACCTGATTTAGTTAAAGATATCCCTGCTTATTGCATGAGGTTTGGGTTAGATGATCTTTAGAGTGGTTTGGGTTGGTAGAGATCTTTATGATTCTAAACTGCAGAGTTGACCTCACATACTAATCCCATAAAAGTGCGTAATTAGCCTTTACCCAGCTTGCAACTTGATGCCAAGATCTCCTTTTCTTTGGTGTCAGTTGGGAAAGCTATAGGTCTGAAAGGATATTCCTATCAACACGGCACTCACAGGAACAGACCTTATTCAAGGACTCTTGTATATGCGTAGTTTTGTGCCCTGATCTTTCAGAACTCATTGTGGGAGGAAACTTACAGGATGCTCACTCCTAACATCACTTACCCTCAGGCTTTCCCCATGTACAAAGACCTGGCTTACAGGAGCACTTCTGATATAGACATTTTCTATCTTCTCCGGAGCAATGTATTCTCCTTGTGCAAGTTTAAATATATTCTTCTTTCTGTCAATGATCTTCAATGTTCCATTCTAGAAGTTAAATGTGAGGGTCATTAGTTTCAAGTCTCCCTTGCTTCTATAAGAAGTAGAGCATAATAGTTTTGGTTTTATTGTATGAAAGGCACGTGCTAGTCTAGATTGGCCTTTGCTCTCTACAGAGAGAAGAGGCACTTTGTCCGATTTCTCCAGTTAGCCTAGGACATCATTAGACAGCTCCTTTATTCTCCTCTGACAGAAACCGAGACACCTCGTTGTTCTTTACTGTGGAAGCGACAGTCTTAACTACTGGCCTAGCAGGTGTTGTTTGAGATCTTGTAACCTAATTGGAGCTTTGCCTAGAGTTACTTGGTGAATGATAACAAAATACTGTGTAAGGCTTTTATTCTAGAATTCACTTCTCCAGCTTTCCAGATTACTGTAAACTAGCCAGGAATTCACATCCAAGGGATGCGAATTAAGCATTACTCACTGGTAACCACTTCCCTATGTCTCCAGTGTGGAGCCAGCCATCTTTATCAATTGCTTCTGCTGTCTTCTCAGGCTCTTTCAGATAACCCTTGAACACATTTGGTCCTTTAATGCAGACCTATAGCAAGCACAGAACATTGTTATTCACCAAGTCTTACGTTTCAGTATTTTCTGACACACACACAGGAAATGGTACCTACCTCGCCTTCATTATTAGAAGAGAAGTAGTTCATTTCTTCCACATCTTCTAGTTTTATGATATTACAAGCCAAAGGAGCACCAACGTGTCCTTAAAAAAAAAACAACAAACAAAACCAAACCAGGACTTAGGTGCTGAAGATTCTGCTAGCAGTTGGCCCTATTTAGTCTAATGCTAGAAAGATTAGATCTTGAAGTAAGTTGAGAACTCAGGTGCTCTCTACATTTGAAAGGCTTCAGTGATAATAGATGTTTAATAACTCTTTCTTTACTGCTTTACCAAGAACCAGTACTGTTTAGAGGAGTCTGACACCGGATGTTCAAGAAAGTTGTTATAATGCCATTTTCAGACACTTAATGCAGGATGAGTAGCAGCTACATCTCAATGCTAAGAGCCATTTATTGGTGCAAGGAATCACACCAACCATGTACCACACTTGCCTCCACAGAATTACCTCATAGACCCTGGTATTCATTTGCATTTCATCCTCATCATGCTCTGCAGTTACTGGGTTCTCAAAGATGACGACTTGAGCTTGAATTTAGAATACTCAATATTAAAAATGCCCTTGCTAAGATGAAACCTAAATCTTCAAGGTCAGGTAGTCCTTCAGGAAAATAGTCAAATATCATGTCTGATATATTAGTCATAATTTTTTTCTGAGTAAAACAAATTATTTGGGAGCTAAAGATAGTTTATTAAAGCCATTTGGGAAGTCCTTGCCCAGTTTGCTCAGCTCTGTACAGACACTCCTTTCCCATACATTGGGACAGGGTCTAAGCTGACTTATGTGACTTACACAAGAGATCCTCACCTACTGAAGTCAGGTATGCTTAACAGGTACCAAAATTCAGGTGACTTGCTACCAAGAATCACTTTGAAGTTCGGTACCCAGGACTTAACTCTCATTGAACTAAAAGCAGCAGAGCATCTAAGCTTGAGTGCCACTTTCTGCTGACAGCTGTGGGAGAGTTTCCGTGTCTCAGCTACCCTACCTGTTGTCCAGTCTCCAGGCATTGAGAAAGTGCATCCAGCTGAGCATTCAGTCTGGCCATAAGCTTCAAAGATCTGTGTGAGAAAGGATGAATATCCTCTGAAAATCAAATCCTTTGTGTGAAAGAGCACAGTTTTAACTATGTCTGTGCTTAAGTCTCTTGGCTTCCTTCCTAAGAACAATCTTAGCTTTTAGGACCTCTTCGTCTTATTGGTGTAACTAGATGTTCTCCAAGCTCATCTATCCAAACCTTGCTCTGTTCACCTCATTCTCTGAACTCTGTTCTCAAATGTACTACACTGGCAGCTCAGTAACTGTCAGGATAAACCAGAGCTCAAAGGTAGCTGCCCAAGTGCTGCATGTTCCTACTTCTGCTGCTCTATTGCTCTTCTCAGAGCTTACAGGATAGTTTTTGGTAGTGTAGTTTGAAGCCAGCCCTGCAGAATTTTGTTCCTATTATAGTAAACTCAGATCAAGTAGCCTGTAAAATCTGAAGACTGACAGCAATCTCTCCAGGAACAAGCTGGGCTGGACCACAGCTGTGTTATTGGTCACTTACTGCGGCATAATCAAACAGGTGTTGCATGAAGAAAACACAAAATTAAAAAAATAATAATAATAAAAAAAAGCAGCTTACCTGACAGCCTAATGCTGCTCTAAGAAATGTCAGGACAGAGGGAGATATAGGGGCTGCACCTGTTACCATTATACGCACTCTTCCACCCATTGTTTCCTACAAGTGAAATAGAAGCCATCAGGTCTTCCAATGCTACATTCTGCAGCTTACTTACACTTGGAATAACTTACCTGAACTTTTTTGAAGATTAACTTATCCCAAATGCTGTCATTTCGAATTATGCCCTGTTTTATTTCAGCCATCTTCATAATTATAGCAAAGTTTAACAGACAGCGTTTCGCTGGGCTCTTTGCACCACTTTGTATCTGCAAGGAAAAGTATCTGTGAGTCTTGGGTTTAACTCACATCTGTACCTCCAGTTATTGCTTTATTAGGAGGCACCATATCTTACTTCAGTGTTCTAGGGTCTGTCTTCACTACTGCCATGGTATAGGAGATGAACCAAGGGGCATATGTGTTACTGCTGACATAGTTCAGCCATAGCTTGGAGGGACAGAGATCCTTCTAGCTTTACACTTGTTTCATTGTCTCTTCAAAAGGCAAACAAACTTTTTGTCTCTGAACAGCAAACAACTTAGCCCAGTCATGACTTGATACACTGTTCTTATACTCCAGGTCTCAAGACTTTTTCCATCTCCTCAAAAAGAATTTTAAATAATTCTTCCTGCTAGGTACTAATTAATTAGTGGTGATGTTATGATGCATTCAGTATTAATTTAAACTTACACACTTGTTTAGGTATATGAACACAAAGATAATTTAGTTGAAGTTACACACATACCTTGTCATATATTCTGTTGAGCAGTCTCGGTACAACTGGAAATAGCGTTGGCTTTAATGTTTTCATGTCATCTGTTAGCAACTTGATGTCTCCTTGGAAGAAGCCTACTTTTGCTCCACAGCTGTAGACCACAGTCTAAAAAGTGACCAGACTAAGCTTAGTCAAAGACAATTCCTAGCTTTTTGAGCCATAATCATTGGGACAGCAGAATGATTTCCAGTGCCCAGTAGGAAAGTTCTGCGTGAACAAGTTTTGAGAAAAATACAGAAAGCTAGCATTTCATCTGATTTATAGAAGCTCAGATGTATACATCAGGACATACCTGCACAACTCTCTCAAACATGTGAGCCAAGGGAAGATAGGACATGGTGATATCCGAGCTTGTGACCTCAACTGTGTTCTAGAGAGGAAAGAAATAGAAGTTAGGACTCCCTATGCCTGCTTGAGTCCCTCTGAAGTAGAAAGTGAATAAAGTTTGGATCAATTTGAGTACTTTGAAATAGACGCTTCGAATTACTGAAGCAACTCAGGCTCATCCATTACCTCTTCAAAATTAGGAGCTGTAACTTCGACATACTAGATCAAGATTCGGTTTATGTTTTGGTAAGACTTGAAATAGGGTAGTTCAGTACTCTTGGCATTTAGGGCTGACTCATTCTAGAATAAGTTCTTTGTAGAAGTTCTTGAATACCATTGTCCCATTAACAGAAAGGAAAGCATGAGTTTGCTGGGAGCGAATGGTTCGCAGAAGATGCAACGTTAAAGTTGTTTTCATTACTGAGTGGCATAGCCTAGAGATCACCGTTAGCAGTAGCTTACCTCTGTGCATCTAAGGAAGGCAGCAGCATTTGCAACAACATTTTCATGTGTTAGCATCGCTCCTTTAGGGTTACCTTTAGAGAGATCAAGCAAAATCAGCTGTGGCTCTGACTGCTTCTGCTCTGTTTCCCATGTCTCATTTGGCTCAGTTTGAACTATCTTGGCATTAGGCAAGCATGCACCGTTTTAAGAGGTTACAAATATGCCTCATCTCGAGTGCTTTCAGCTATGGATATTATATAAAGGAAATGTCTACTGAAACAGCAGTTAGAGTAGCATAGAGAATGCTGAAGTAAGATGTTTCTCTAGCCCCCGTGGATCAGAATACAGACACAGTTAAACAGCCAATGTCTTTAACATTAAGATTCTCTATTTTTCGCAGGGTAAAATAACATTAATTTGGCTCTTCTCTCCCCATATACACGGTTCTAAGAAGCTTTGTCTTAGTGTAGTTGACTTGTAGTGACAGTGTCCCTAGTAAAACTGCAGTAGTGGCTTGACACTAATTTACTGATTTACCGTTTTATTGTTAGCTTTTTTTTTCCCCTCTTGTGTGCTGTAAAGCTACTTCTTCCAGCACAGAGAGTTTGTTTTATTGGGAAAGCAGCACTATATATCCTCTCACCTGTGGTTCCACTGGTAAAACACACAATGCAAAGATCTTCAGGCTTAGGAGGCTAGAGGAAGAAAGCCACATAAGGTCAACAGGGTAAGGATTATGGGGCTTATCAATATTTAAATACACTTCCTAAAGTAAGATGAACCAGGAATTCTGTTTGGACACAGCAAAACAAAGTATAAAATATAATAATAATAAAATCATTCCAGCTTCCTCTGCTAGCAACATGGCAAGAGGTCTTTTCGGAGACTAGTTTTGCAAGTTTAGCTGTTTCACAGAGATACTTACAACAGGTTCTCTGATGTTGTTTCTTCCCAGCTCCTATGTTAGAGAGAAAAAGCAGCTTAATAATTGCAACAGAAAGATGTACAACAACTGTAGATAAGTAGGTAATTGCTTTTCAAATGCAACACTTGTTTTTACATTGCCTCAATACTCTGTCTCGTTCAGAGAGATGTTGGTCTTCCTGAATTTAATACACACAGCTTGGAAAAGCTGACTCCTAGGGTTGTGGAAAGCATGAATCTGAGATTGTAGAAAGTGAACAGAACTACCTAAAATAAAAAGAAATATTCCAAATTTATGTAGACCATATCTCTTACACTTTACATTTATGCATCATATCTGGAAGATTAAGACGAGTATTGGGATGTCAAAGCATCCAGTAGTTTGCACTTACAGTTTCAATTAGACTCAACTGCCAGCTTCGAAGCCTGATAAATCCTTTTACAACTGCACCATGAATTAAGCTAAGGAAGTCTTCAGCTTAATGCATACTGACTGTCCACAACACATGGCCACAACCTTAGTCAATAGTTTGAACTCCGCAAGTCCATTTGGCTAAATATATCAAGCATCAAAATGACTGCTCATCAAGACCTCAGGTACAGATGTTACATCTGGACATTAAAGTGTCATTGTTGCTAGAGAAGGTCCAGATGTCTAGCTGGCAAGGTATTCCTCTGCAAGATCAAGCAGAAGCTTTTAGTCACCTACCTCAACCTCCTGCAGTGCTAGAATTTCAACTCCCACTTTAGCTCCTCTGTCCTTGAGCTCTTTATCAAAGAGATCCATGAGAATGATAATCTTCAGACATGGGGTCTTTCCTTTTTCACAGTTCTCAAGCAAGACCTGTGCCTTCTCAGGTTTGTCACAGATCACTATGCTCATGTCAGCTATGGAAAAGAAATTACATTTTAGAAATCTGTTTAGAAGAGATGAAGCTAGTGAGTGACTGCTCAGTAGCACATTTAGAGTATAGCATTGGTTTGTTCGATAGTCATTTGCATTTTCTCATATGGATTCAGTGGCTGGCTTATAGTGCTAAGAAGGTTCTTCCTACCATGGCCATCTAATTGGCCCAAGTTGAGATTCTGGCTATACAAAGTGACAGAAAATGCTGAGGAACTGAAGGCAAATATTTTCAGTCACAGTCAAGATAGACATTTAAACTTTTGGCATTGCCATAAAAGCTCAGAATTGTCCTCACTGATTCTTTAGGTTTAGCCAACTTCCTTATATCTGAAGAAATTTAGACCTGTTTGAAAGAGGTAGCTAACATCCTCAAGTTAATGCCTCAGCTTCCCTGCAATTGCAAGAGAATTGTGCAATTACAAAAGTATTTTGCATTAAGTCAGCAGAGGAATGGGATTTGCCTGGACACACTGGTCCACCGTTACTTTAGTACGTCACAGATGTGTAGTCCCAAGGCAAGACTTGTTTGCAAGGTTCACCAGCATAACTGGTGAAGTGATTTTGCTTGACAAATCCTGTTTGCGTGTTGGATTTCAGATCATGGACAACAGTGGATATTCCCCCCGCCCACACACATCTCCCCTAAGACTGGGGGAAGAAAGTCTGAAGATTTATTCGACCTTCCTCCCCAGTTTCTTCTATGACAGCATGCTAGTTGTTGCTTCTATAGAACAACAGGCCCTAATCAGATAGATTAAACAGATTTAGCCATTTCTTTTCCCCTCCCTCCTTCACTCTTTACATCCTACAATTTAAATCAGAGACACACATCTAGTCTTAATTTGCATGCAAGTCTGTCTGCATTGTCTGATTGTTTGGCAGCGTGGGAATTCAAGATTGCAAACCCCCAAATAACAAATAGTTGAGCACTCTGACTGCAGGATGGCCCACAGGATCTATCAAGTCTTCAGTGGACTTGCACCCAAGACACTAGGAGACATAGGAAGCCCACTAGATTCTTCTAGGCATTAATCCACATCCCTTGCAAAGCAGCTTCAGTTATAGAAATTTGCTATGAAAATATAAGAGCAGTAAGGTTAAAGCTACTCTGATTTTTGCCTCAGATTCCCTTGAACTTCAGCCTTCTCAAAACAAAACTTCTTAGAGAAATCATTATGAAATAGTGTAAGTCAATATTTACCTTGGTTCACAATATATACAATGGCCTCCGGCCCCAGAGTGTCATAGAGCGGAACAGCAACCATTGAGTAAGTGTAGCAGGCGTACTCTGAAATGATCCACTGAAGAGAGAAAACAGTAGAGCCAGGTAAAACTAGCAGCTCACAAAACAGGATTACCTACAGTTTTCATGCAGCTTGATTAGCCCATGCACACGTTAGTAG
>VWZK01006292.1:676257-706159 GCA_013396935.1 Baryphthengus martii | reverse complement strand
GGGGGGGCGGGGTGTAAGGAGCACATTTGTGAGATTTTTTCAAGTAGCGAGAGCTCAAGATTGTTGTATTACATGCCTAGCATGGTGTGTGCTTAGTCAGTAACAAGGGACCGGGGAAGGGAAAAGCCAGTTGTAATTGTTCCTCATGTGGCCTCAAGCTGTTTAAATACAGACCCTCCCGTGTCCCCTAGGTGTCAGAATATTGTGGGAGAGAATACTCAATTTGTTGCTTACCTCTGGCCTATTCTGAGCAAAAATGCCAATAAACTGTTTTGGTGATGGTTTGCATCCTTTTTGCAGAAGTCCTGATCCCAGGTATTGAGCTCTGTCCAAAACCTGTAAGATAGTTTTCCCCTCACTTTAGTGCTACAAAACAGTATCCCAAATTAAATTACCTGTCCTGTACAATACTCACCTGTTTATATGTCAGCCACTGATAAGGTTGTTTGGGTTTTCTGTAGCCTAAACAGCTGCCATTTCCTAGTGGAAGGGTTCAGAAAAGCAATTGTAAAGCTCAGTACTGAAGTTGTGTAGCACTTCAATGCAACACTTCAAGCGAGAAATACTTTCAGTCAGACATCCAGCTAACTGCATGGAGAATGGAAGCACACAATGTCCACAACTAAGCACTCTGCCCAAACCAAGACCGTGAGACTGATGACTTTGTCCTTACAAGCAATACTTCCAAGATCTGTTAATATTTTCCCATTTCAGAACCCACATGAGATTGCAGTAGCTTGAAGCTAACACGTATTTCTATACATGGGACCCCTGAAGTCACATGTGCACAAATTCGTACCTGTTGTAAGCAGGCAGTATTTTTACACTAAAACCCACATCATGAGAAAAAGCAGAGGTGTTTCCCCCCCCCAACTCCCTCTGATGCTTATTTTCTACTTACTCTTCACTGAACTCTACCATCTTAAGCTTCTGGTGTTTGTTCTTGCCCAGTCTACCAACTAAGACTAAGTCTAAATCAGTGTGTGTGTGTGTGTGTGTGTGTGTGTGTGTGTAAAATATGGTCACTTATCTCTCTACCCTACAAAAGGCTAGGAAAGCTTTTGCTATCCTGAATTATAGCTACAGACAAGGAGCAAGGCAAAAGAGCTCGAATAGTTTTATTTACTTGTGACAGGCAAGTACTAACTAGCAGGTGCAAAGCTTACCAGAAACATGCAGTCCTCTCTGGAAAACTTCATACAAGGTTTTACCATCTTCAAAGTAATAAGAAAGCAGGTTATTATCTGTCAAGAGTGCACCTCTTCTGGCTCCTCCCTAGGAAGAGAGCACAGTTATGAAGCAGTGCAGAACGGATGCAATGTCATTTGTTCCTTGGCCACTCTCCCAGCAATCCGCTTTAAAGCATTTCAATAGCATTGCATTGTTAGGGAAGTCTCATTTTTCTTCCTGATGTTGATCTGCTCAGTCATCAGTCATACACAGAGGAATTTTCTAGATGGCCTGGATTAATATTCAATTACAGGTTATTAAAGAGACCTTGACTAAGATTAAGTGCTACCACTTGCCCAGTTACATAAATGTTAGTATCAGCCTCAAAGCTGATACAAAGCATTTAAAAATACAGAAAAAAAAAAAAAAAATCAGTGGCAGCCAAGGCCACCTGGTAAAATGCCCACCCAACCTTGGTGGCAAGAGCTGCTGTTTCTTACTCTTAGTGTCTTAAAGCTTCACTTCTCCCCACAATGCTGTTGAGTTGTGCACCTGGAAGAGAAGGCTGTGTATATCACACAGGAGAGTTTCCACTGCTACCCAGAGTCAGAATGGATCAGTATTCAGATTAAGCTCAAAAGTAATCCATACCCACATAGAGAGTAAGTATTACCTCAATTCCTATTGACTGCTTGTTCAAGTCAACAGGAGGCAAAACAGGTTTTGGCCTGCTTATCACCCACAGGAAGATGACAGCTCCAAATACAATAAGACTAATCAATGCTGGTGTTGGGAGCGGTGAGAATAAGACTTGAAGTATCCAGATCATTGTGCTGGATCAGTGGAGCCAGAGTTGAACCTGAAACAAACAGGAGATTTAGTGGACATGAGTTAGAAGCACTCACTATCTATAAGCCATGGTTAGTTAAGTAGTTTGCTAAGCAATACTACAAATCATTTCAGCAGTTTTCCCCTAAAGGGTCCTGGTACAATACTGAAGCATGCTTATGCAATGCTTTAAGCCTCTTAAGAGATCTCAAGTCACCTGCCTGCATAAATCTTAATCCATGCTGCATTCACCTCCACTAAAAGCTGAAGGCTGATGAACAAGGAACAGATGTCAATTCTTTCTATTCAAGAGCAAAAATCTGTGTGGGGAAAAATCAGTATATAATTTTTCAAATTAAGTATAACCAAAATTCTTACAGTTCACTGATGTGAGTAGTGGAAATAAGAAAACTCCTCAATATTGTAGCAGCACAATAGGAGGGACTATTTATAAAATGTAGTGGTATTGCTAAATTATATGTTTGTTCCACCTACATATATCAATCTGTAGGACAAGCAGTATCTTCATGATCAGTTGCTCTTACTGGAAGGCCTGGCTGATTCTGGACAAGTATTTCAGATAGATAGTGAAAGTTTGTTGGGAATGATACAACAGCACAAGTCAAAACTGTGAAAGTTACTTTCCACTAGGTAGCAGTGACCTGGAAGTCAGCGTGTGCAATGGAACTCTAGCTGGGAAATAAAGAAGCAGTTCTGCTGCTTGCATCCTTCAGCCTCTTTCTTAAAGCACAGGGAAGCAGGATTTCTTATGACACACACATCTACTTTAGCGTCCTCCCTTAGAAACAAGTACTTTAAGCTCTAAAATGTTCTGGTATGTTTAAGATTGAATGACCAAGACAAATCTATTACAAGTGACTGCTTTTTGTCTGAATCAACTCAGATCTCACCAACTTATCCTTGGTAGTATCTAAATATCTATGCAGGATGTGACACATCACACTTTCCAAGATGAGTAACCGCACCCTTTCAAATTCCTTCATACAGAAGCAAGTGAACTCAGTCAGTAGATAGTATGTCAGCTTGCAACTAACTAAATCCCAGGACAAGAAGAATACCAGGCATTCTGGAGCAATGGACTCCAGTTACCCTTCAACTATAATTCCAAGAAAGTTGAACGTATTTTCCAAACAGTAAATCCAGTCAGGCCCCTAAGTCAGAATTTGAGTCTCTGATCCGAGACTGAGCAGAATTTGGTCACCTGTAGCTGGTCTGCAGTTTTGTAGTTTCCAGTGGTTGTATTAATCAGCAAACCTAATGCGTTCTCTGGTGAGAGAAGGCATGCTTTGCCCACTCAGCATCTGGATAAGAAAGGGTACCTCGGAGGTTTATTATCAAGTCCAGGCTGTCAAAAGCATGTCACCTACGTATCTGAAAAGCACCAACTCAGTAGTCCTCTTTTCTATTGTAAACCTTAGGTACAATGTGCCCTTCAAACACCTAACCTTGATTTCACATATTGAGAGTCCAAAAAAAAAATGGTTGTACAGCAAGAAAGGCAGGAACTGCCCTTGGTGCTCTGCTCTGACTGACAGTTCCAGTCACTGGGCACATTAAACCTAGGAAGCACAAACCTGCTCTTTCTGCAGCACAGGATATAACCCATCTCCATACCCTTTCTTTGGGCCTGTATCAGCTCAGCCTGGAGAAAAAAAAAGTCCCCTAAAACCAGATCTGCTGGTCGAGTTTACATTCAAGGCAAAACCGCTTAACAGTTTAGGTTCTAGCACTGCTCTGTGTTTGGAAGACCGAAGATTATTAATAAAGTGAATTTGGCAATCAGCTGCTCTTCATGTTGTATATATTTGGCCTTGTAACCCATTACTGGAGCAATTAGTAAGCAGCTTTCTGTAGGTGATTAAACAGTATCTCGTTTATGGTGCAAGTCAGTCACTTTTGTTAACATGAACAAGTCACCTTTTTTATAGCATGAGCACTGAGGCAGCTTGGTAGAGGCCTCCACTCTCCCACACAAAGAGGAGTTGGATATACAAACTTTATTTCTTTAACTCAGAGCCCACCACTAGATCCAAGAGTCAGAGGAAAAAAAAAAAAAAGTAATCATGTTTGCACAATTTGTATGCTGGAAACTTAGCTTGTTACAAGTTGGCAAAAGTAGACCTTGGCACATCTATTCTCTCATCTTTTTAGAGGAATACCATAGTATTCATGTTCAACTCCTCTGAATTTTGATTAATAAAAATCAGCTTGGTCTATTCTCTGAGGTTTTCTTCCATCCCAGCTCCAAATGAGTTTTCACTCAGTGCATTTCAGATGACTTCCCAGTACATGATTTTTTTTTTTTAAATCAGCAGTAAGAGAACAGAGCTATATGCATTTAACTGAAGACACCACATGCCTATACAGCTGTACCAGTTTTAATGGCTGAAGTGTGCTCTCATGCTCATGTTAAGACTAGTTTTCTAAAATCCAGGAAGGATTGGTCACCTTTAGAGTGTCATGCTAGAGGTAATAAACAGAACTGGGGGTCATATCTATAAAGCCAAGTCCTCTATCTAAGGTACTAACACTGCTTAGCATTAACTCTGCCTAATGACACAGATCAATGCAGTTGTCACAAGTATCTATTGTCTGTTACATGACCTTATTTGAAAGAAAACTAACAGAGGACACTTGTCTGACCTTTTTGTAGTAAGCATCAGAGAACCCACTAGCCCAAAAAGCTTCATGCAGCACTAGATAAGTCATTGAGAATCTTGGGTATTCTTATCTCCTCACTGACTCACATGCAAGGCAATTTGGGCCAGGACATCTGGGAAGGCTGAACATCAGGCCCTGAAGGATAATGATTGGAGCATAGAACTCAAGAGTCAAGAGAGAACACCTGATCAATTTGAAGAAAGCCTGAAGATAATTAAATGCAGCAATGCTTTTGCCTTCAAATTCTGAACTGGTTCCACAAGTCTCTTGCTTAGAAACAAAAAGCAGACAGTAGTCTAATCCCAGTGTAACCTAACCAACATTGCTGTAGCTGGCTAGTCAGGATGATTTTCAGTTAAAAGCCTTTTTTAATTTTTTTTTCCATTTAAAGATTTAAAGACCAACCTGTTGAGAAAGCTCTCTCTAAAGCCGGGGAAGGCTCATTTGCTTTTAGGTTCTTTTTTGTTTGCTTCGTTGGTTGGTTTTTAGTAACTGGCTTCATTAGCCTGCTTACATCACTGAATGAGACTATACATGTGAAAGACAAAACCTAGCATCCTTTAAAGGTACAGAAGTTATTGTGTCCAAATAAGCAGATACCTAGATCTTGCTAGCAATACACAAAACCATGCTTTTCGTATGTGAAAGACTATTTTCAGTTTCTCTACTTTATGAATAGAACAGTTACAGTGTTTTGCTTTTACTTGCTAACCTTGTTTCCACAGATGGGCTTTAATCACTCCTGTCAAAGAACATAAAGTGTGTTACCCAAGCTGTAGCAACAGTCTGTCAGCAACTTTATCTCAATTCCCAGCATTAGGACAGTTGTTTCCTACATCCACAGCTTCTACTGTAACTACTTGTCAAATCCAAGTCACTGCTAGTTATCACCTCTGGTATCCTCCAAAAGCTGTTGAATCCCACTGTCCTCATAGCAGAATTGCCAGCAGAGAGGATAGGAGTCTGTACTTGACAAGAGTTTTCTGCCCATGGGAAGAGAACATCTCTAACTTAGATCTGTTCTATAGAGCAGCAACAATAGAACTTGACCCACAAATCCAGGTGCCCGATGCTTACATAATACCTAATCTATATTAACTGAGTGAAAACTCAGCTCAGTGCAGGATGAGACAAAGCCAGGGCAATTTTGGTGGGTCACCAGCTTCCACTGGAGGGCAAGTCTGAGCAGCAGTTGCATTCTTAAGCACGCGGGGAGTGAGGGTGGAGTGCTTGAAACCCCTGAATTTTGAAGGGCTCAGCTCCCAGTGACCAGAAAGATACCAAAAGCACAGGATGTCTGATACAACCTGTTAGGCCTCTTGTGCAATGAGAGGCTGGACATTTAAAGTGCACTTAGGTTGTCTGCCCTGATCAATGGTCAGGGATAAGATGCACTAGGCTCCAGAGTGCAAAGGCTTAGGTTTTATCAGAAGAGATCAGAGGGATACCATTTACAGCCTTGAGTTCAGGAGTGCATGTTCTCATTTCTACTGTGCACCTTCCTCCCTCACCCCCAATTCCTTCACTAGCTAGAAGGAATGAAACATTCTCTATTCTCTCCAAGTCAGGAGATTCTCTCCACTGTAAAGTGGCTGGGCTTTTTTTCATACTTATGTGCTTGGAGGCAAAAGAAATCAGTCATCTCCACCACAGTAGTTCTTTACACACAGCAAAACAATCTCTGATACTTGCACAATTTCAGAAGAAATGATCATGCGCTGCTTTGAGAAATGTTTTCTAAAATTATATTCTGTGTCTCAAGTTTGCCAGAAAACTGTTTGTATACACTTTTGAGATGATCATGAGAACTCATTGATCAGTGTTAGTAAGGTAACATTGACTCTTTCCAATCAGTAAGAGTACAACAGACTACACTGGAGTCACTAATTAGTTAACCACCAGTAGCTCACTCTTCATATTTGCTTACACAGTAAAGCTCTTGCCTGGTGTCCTGCAGATGTGAGCCACTGTAACAGTTCTTACTCCTTGGAAGCATTATAGCCCATCTTCCTCCAGCTGCAGCAAGAAGTCTTGTGTTCTGCAGAGTTTATGAACATCTAACTTTTAGCATCCAGAGAGAAACTAAAGTGCAAAAACTCAGCAGTGACTGCTGAACAGAGCTATGTAAAATCCACAAATCAAAATCCACAGTAACTTGCATTAAGCCTAAAATACACTTTAGTTAAGCTTTGCTTTCAGAGTACCTCTTATGAAAGTCAGAGCCAAAAAGTTCAAGTACCCTTTGATCTTGGCTGAGAAGCACTCTGCTAGGGGGTGGGAAAGAATGGTGCCTCAGTAACTTACTTTCAGGAAGTATAGTGCTCTGTGGTTTCAGGCTGCATGTTAAAGGCTATTTCTGGGCTTTGCTCATGAAGCTCATTGAACTCAAGCTTTCAGTATACTCAAATAAAAAGATCATTTTTTTATACAGACTTTTACTGTGTCTGATATCACTGTCCCTCCATCAGGAGGGCAATGACACCATGACACTGCGTAGTAGTAAAAGTAGTTTTGTCAGATAAAACTAACAGCCAAGCTTCCATATATTTTTAATATCAGGTTTTCTGCTTGGAAACTACCTGCTCAGAAAGACAGAACATATTTAACTAGCTCTTTGAAGTTTTGAAAAATTTAAAAAATTGTCAATATAATGGGTTCCATTACTGTTTCTTCTATTAGATGATAGAGAATCACATCTTGCAAAACATGCAGGCATTGACATTATATTAATAGGAAATTATCTCTAGACACAAAGCAAGCACAGTTTAAAAAGCTGGAGCTAAAGCTCGACTTGAGAATTCGCATAGAACTCCTAAGAAAGATAAAGTATTATCATTAAGCACCTTACATAGCCACACAGGAAAAAAAAGCACAAAAAGCTTCCAGATATTAATATCTTTTATCTCTACATATTATTACAACACTTACATTATGAAAGGCAAAGAGCAAACATGTATCTCAGCTCAATCCAGTTTAAGGTTAACATCTAACTGATAGCACTCTACTAGAGATTTCCTAGCAGGCTTCTGAAAAACTCATTGTCTTGAACCCTAGAGCTAATCACTGCACTTGAACAGAGGTTATAGTAGAGCCCATATGAGTAACAACTAGCAAGACCATTAGCAATAAACCAAATAAAAGCACAATTACATTATTTATACAGAAAGTATTTCACACTAAACACAGAAATGATAATCATACAAAAGAGGTCAAAACCACCTACCATTTTGGAGATGAGGTAGGAAACCAACCTCTTCTCTTTGAGTAAAAGGGAGCCTTACCAGCACAGTAACAAACCACCATCAAGTAGGTAATACTCACATTAAAAACTACAGCTCGTTCCCTCTTCCCGGTTTAAATTAATCAGCAAGCAGAAAAGCATGCTGGGAAAGAAGTTTGTAAAGGGGAGGAACTTGCATGGGGGAACTGAAGAGGTTAGGGAAAAAAAAAGAGAGATAGGAAGGAAGTTGAGTTTTCTTGCTTGTTGATGAAAAAAGATCAAAGCTTACACATTTCTGAAGAACTAGATGAAAAGTAGATTAAAACTTTTTTGAATTTATTATTGAAATTATATTTGAAATATTTGTCACTTTTTGTTTATAATTTATTTAATATTGTTTTCTCTGTGTGTGAAGCTTGTTCTCTCAGTAATAAGCAATTTTCTTTCTATAGATACATATATGTTAAGCTGAGCAAAGCTTTGTAGCTTGTAACACTGACAAAATTAATTGAGTATAGCATTTCTCATATACTGCTGTAACATACTTTCTAGTGGACTGGATCCCTATTTTTCCTGCTGGTTTTGGTTTATTTGATTTTGGTGGGGTTTTGTAAGTTTGTTTGTTTCATTGTGGGTTTTTTTGGTGTTTGTTTTTGGTTTTTTTTTTCCTCCAAAAAGAGCTACCTAGTTCTTTGTACTGTGGTATAGACTTACATATATGCAATTATTTGCACAGAGTAACAGCAAACCATGTTAACAAGCTTCAGTGTTGCTTCCTGCTATGACAGGGATTTTCTTTATGGTCTTACAGTTGCATTTGTTTGTTTAAAAGTTTATAGCTGCTGCAGTTTCCCTTTTTCTGTCTGATACTTTTCTAATATAACTAGAATTTTGCAGGAGGTGGGGAGGAGACAGTAGCTTCATCAATCTCTCTTCTTTAGTGCCTTGACCTCACATCTTGGAATTATTTTCCCTCTTAACAGTTTGCCCATCCAGAAGTTTGTCTATGCTGTGTCATTTCAGAATAATCTGCTTAGCTAGACTAACTATAGCCTGTATTTGCATCCTGTATTTGCAACCTGTCCTGGACCTTGACTTGCTGAAACATACATTTTCTAATAATTGCAATTATATTTTTATTGCCACTGTAAACTTTATGCTGTTCAGGTAATGCTAATTAACACTGTAATCATGGCATTATTTAGCAATGTAGATATACTTTTAGGGAGGCTGAGGCTTAATTCACTGATTTTGCTGTAAGCTTTATATAGAGATAAAAATGAAATAGCTTTTTCTGCATGAAACTCCTTTGTCTTTGCCTACTCAGACCTGTTCTTATGGCATTTAAAGTGAAGCTGTGAGCTTCAGCTTTAATAGTGCCAGTCTCTAATGCATAGAGAAAGGTAATGCCTCTTACCAAGAAGGGAAAGAAGGCCAGCCTCCCAGCCCAGTGAGCTTCATTATCACTGTACTTGAGCGCCTCTCTGAAGATTTTCCCCCTTTACATATCTGGCCTCAGGCTGTTATTTTCCAGAAAGAAGAGAAAAAGCAGTGAATTTGCCCTGTCTCTGATCAGCTGTTGGGTAGCAATGCTGTGTATCTCAGATGTGTTGACTTTGGCCGTGGGTGTGAGAAAACATACCTGCAGCACTGTCCTACCTGGCTTGTCAGGAGCCCAGTGTGTGATGTGGATGTCCCTGGGCTGGTAAGGTTACACTGCGTTGCCTGGACTCCATGGGTCTCACAGGTCCAACATAAATTGGGTTAAGGGATGTACACAGAAAAACCTTGGTGAGGATAGCATCTCCTTAATAACTAGTTCTGTTTAATGCTCATGAATTAGAATACAGCTGATGTTTTTTACTGAGTATGCATAAGGAGAGACATGCAAATTTTGAGACTTTTAATTTTTGATACTACTTCAAATCATCTGAATAAACTCCAGATTTTTGTAAGGCACAAATCCATTTGTTGCTAGTAATTCTCTGCTAAACAAAATGAAGTGGGCTCGTGAATAACTCAACCTTTGTTTCTTTTTATGCATGTATATAAAATGTACACCTGCATCTTTCATACCCATTAGCAATTTAAGAAGAGCAATAGACAGAGTATATGCATAGAGAGTTCAAGCTGTCAAACTTTGTTGTCCCTGTCACAAAAGGTTTGCATAGAGGATGGATAATATGAGCTTTCATAATAAACCAAGCATTTGTACCAAGGTGATGGCAGCAATTTGGGGTGCCATACTCTAAGATCAGTACTTTTGAAGTGTGAGAAAAGGCATTACAGACATCTACTGTGTTATCAGGGACTAAGATCCTATTGTAGTAAGCGTTGCCAATAAGCTTGTGTATATAAATGAACTAGTGTACAACAAGTTTTTACTGACAAGATTTCAAAATCTGACTGTAATGCTGTGAAACCAAATGATTCTTCTATTTCTGGACTTTATTTTAAACGTGAGTCTGAATGGGAGCCTGGCACTGGTACTCTGTATCTTTAAATAGACACAACTAACAAACAGATAAGAAAATGGCTTCAGCCTGGACGGTAGTCAGGTTTCCAGTTCCAGCCAGTCTGTAACAACAGGGAGTGTTCAGGTGGTTGCTCGGGCTGTGATTTCTCTTTATGCCACCCCTGAGCCCAGACCTCCTTCTTTAATCACATGCAGCCAATTACACAGTTGTTGCCTTTAACAGCACACAGTGTGATGAGAAGAGTGCGTTGGATCCAGGCACTGCAGCAAATTAAGTCTACTATCCTTCTTGCAGTACTTCTCTGCAGGAGCAGGAAGCCTAGTACTTGGGAAACACGGGTTTGGATTAGGAGAGATTTGCTTACCTTCCTTCAGCACTGGAGGAGCCAGTACAGCTTGCTTCTTTCTCTGCTTTGCAACTCCAAGTGGGTGTTCAAGGGTTGGTGCTTCCCCAGCTCCCGTGGCAGGACTAAGCCCCGAATCATCAGTGTGTGGCTTTAATAAACAGGCAACACTGCACCCAGGTAACCTTTGAACCTGCATTGCAACAGGTTCAAAGGTAAAAAAAAAAAATTATTCCTGATCAAATATAAAGGGCAATTTTGGCTGGTTAGTAGAAATGTTAAACATACAACTCTTGCGCAACAGCTTTAGAAGAGAACAGTGCTCTGTGGAAGCTAAGCCCAGCCCTGCGGAAGCTGCACGCTTGGGTTTTTAATAGGACTCTCATTTACTTTGAGTATGCATGGAGCATTGAATAAATCTCCTTCCACTGAGAATAGGTGCCTCTTAGATTGCACTTTGAGCAAACAAACACATTCTGATATTTTTCCCTACTGCTTTGTATAAGGGCCTCTCCTTAGTCACGTCCGAGTGCTGAGGTATGAGTTTCCTCTGCAGCTCAAACAGTCCATGAAGCAGCATGCTCCTCTATGGCTCTCAGTGCAGATGGGATTTTTGGGGGGTTGCTTATCTTACCATGATGCACCATTGCTTTTGAAGGTGTGCAAAGGGTATTGAGCATCCTGGACTGGCAAGTAGGCTAAGCCTGCTTCATCAGAGATTTCTTGTATTGATTTGATTGATTTCTTTGGCTTCCTCCATCTATGAAATGGGAGTAACAGAGCTGCTGTGCTTAATGCTGCTTAAGAAATACTCAGCTGTGAGGTGAGGTATCCAGGCTGGGCTGGCAAGTGGAGCTTCCTGGTTTCACTTCCAGAGGCTGTGGATGTGATCTTTGGAAGAAATTTGCTCCTCACAATCCAAGAGATAAGGCTAAATAGCAAAGTCCTTTCAGCACTCAATGCGGTCAGGACTGGTCAAGATCATGAAGCTTTTGTTGATCCAGGCCTGTTTTGACTGATGTTGGAATTCGATTCCTGTATGATATTTAAAGAGTAAACCAATATTAACACTTTCCACTTACAATCTTAAATATTCTTGATTGGAGTGGGAAAATCTGCCCCTATCAGTTGACACAAATAAAAGTGGGAGCACCTGTGCAACCCTAATTATCATCCTAGACCAGAACTGATTGCAATCTCCTCCAAGTTTTTAGAAAATGTCGGTTTTGAGAAGAATGTGAGAGAATGAGTGTGATGGTTCCAAGGTTGTTATAAAGAGATGATATTGGTGTGCAAGTCTGTTGGGTCCAGTCTGTGGTACATCTTGGATGTGGGAAACAAAGCAGTTGATTTAATGCTGTTATCAGGTATGCCATAGATACTAATAATTAGTAGATGGGCAGGTCCCTGTTCAGTGTATGTGTATGTTACCTCACCACCTCAAAATAGCTGGAGTGATTGATGCCATCTGTGGTTTTGGCTCCTAGATGCATATGATATACCAGCGGGAGGGGGAAGTGTAGTAGAATCACTTGAGAAGTGAACACAGGCAATTATCTGAGCTAGTTGTATGGGTAATGCTATAACTACTTTTCCTCCTCCACCCTTTCTCCCCAATACATGAAGTGCATGGCCTTTTTTACCTCTTTTGAACAGCAAATTAATCCAGGTTGTGGTGTTTTGTCATCTTTCGCCTGTATAGTTGCTTCCCAATGAATGAAGACAAATGATTAGCTCACCAATAAAAACCGTTCTGGGAGTCCTAAGCAACACTGAGCAGAGTGTGTCATCTCTGAGTCGAATAGGTTGGGCTCTCGATCAAGTCTTGCTGAGCTACTAATGGTGGGTAACTTTTCTTCAGCTTATTCTTAAAGCAGGTATGAGAAAATATCTTTGCAAGCCTTAGAAGACATATGGGCTTACGTTCCATCGTGCAGGCTTGTCTGTGTACGTTCTCTGTGTCCTCATTTCTGTATGAGTGATGCTCTAGTTTGTGATCTCAGTGACCAAAACACGTGACCAATGATTTAAAATAGTCTAGGTCAGCTGTGGAAACATACCTATGTCACAGTTCTGAAGAAGAGGAGCTCATGGCAAACTTACTCATACAGGGTTTTTTTTTTTCCCGTTAAGGTTAGAAAAACCATTTTTGATTAATGAAAATGTTGATAATTTTTCTCCTGACAACTAAATTATGAAGAAAACAGATGATAAATGACATGAAAAAGTCTCTGTGTTCTAGCTGGGGCTCTATTATATCAATTATATCAAGCTAGCCATTTTTGAAACCTCTGAACTCAAAATATTCAAAGTATTAGTTTTTGACAGAAGCATCTGCATGCATGTGGTAATCCACATTTTCTTTTGCTGTTTTTTGTAGGTGATAGCTCAATAGTTTCCATCTCTGTTTAGGTCTATTTTCCATGTTTATCTAAAATATCACTAGTCACATGCTTCTTTCAAATGTCACACAAGTAATTTCATTATTTGCCCTTTGTGCAATTCACCTGACACTTGAATAGTGAAGAATACAGACCAAAAGGGAGCAAAAGAAATTCAAAGAAGTGTTTCTTCCAAATTTCTTCTAGCTCCATTACTGACAGCAGGATTCACAGACATGTTTTAGATACCTGCCAGTGAACATACTACTGTGGGATATCCCTGAATGCTGATGAAAAGTGATTCTTGCTGAGTTTGTGCAACCAGTCTGAGTTGTGAAGAGCGGAGCTAAAGGTCATTACTACACAAAGCTGGAATTTAATCACTTCTAGGTAACATGTAAGAAGCCTTTTTTTATTTGCCTTGTGAAATCTACTCATGCAATAATAGGCTGTTGAGTGATAAACATGAAACAAACTCTAACCCTTCAGCATAAATAATTACCCTGAGAACACTGGTGTTTGGTACCAGGGTATTGTAAGTCATTCTTACTGTTTAAAACGTATGTATAAAAGGGATGGATGTGTAGTTAACACTGGATCAATTAATGAGACTGCACATGTTTGAATATTTGCGGTTGTTCTGTGGTGCCCAAGTGCAGCTGCACACTTGTTTTGTATGGCTGCTGCATAAAACTGATTGATCTGACTGAATTTGCTGCTTCGACATTACCACTGACAATCTTGTCTTCTCTTCATGCAGATCTCAAGTGGTGTGTCCATGTATGTGTCTATGGTTTTAAAACCAGACAAAATGGACTTTAAAGATAACTGTAGATGTTCAATACACACAAGTATAAACTGGCACCAGTTACTCTGCAGGAACTAAAAGCATCTGATATATATCTTGACTTGCTGACTCTGAGCATAACAACTCACAGATGATTCTACTCATTTTGACTGGATTTAAATTGGTCTATTTGGGACCAGAATTTGTCCCCAAAACGCTAGTTTTGAGCTCTGATGCAAAAAAAATATTTTGCATTCATCACTTCTGTTCCATCTGATAAGAATCATAGATGAAAAATTAGCAAAGCTGTCTCTGTATAATCTCCAACAAAGTAAAGCCTTCACTATCTCAAGAGCACTGAATGCTATATATTACATATTAACTCTGGAGACCATCCAGCACACATTCTGCCTGTCTGCATGGCTCTAACAGCAAGACTCTGATGAAACTCTGTGGACAGATTAAATTATCAGGTATTTTCTTTCTCTAAGGGTTAATGACATAATGGAGGTTGCTCAAACATGAAGTGGGTAGACACAATGGATGCAAACGAGCTTAGATCCATCTTACAGCAACTCATGAAGATTTCATGGTATTTAACTCCTGATGAAAATGAGAACTGCCTACTATAGTCAAGGGCCTGCTGACATTTTGAAGCTCAACACAATTTTGTTGTTGTGTCCACACAGAGCTTGGCTTCTGCATCAACTGCAGACTTGCAAATCGAAGAACTGAAGCTTCTGATTCATTTGGTCAGTAGTTTTCATAGTTTGGCTCTGCTACTCTGCCTGCACATTTACTTGAACATTTTGCTGTACTTAACCTCCTCTACTGCCTAGATAAAATACGAGCAAGAGAAGCAGACATGACAGTTTATGAACAGAGACTTTGACTGTTGATCATTCAAGCTGAAAGTGAAAAAAATGGAGCAAATATTTCTTAGTAACTTTAGACTTTGGACTAATAAAAGAGAAAAGAGCTAATGTTCAAAGTAAGCAGTATGTGACGTGTAATACTTAGATGAGGAAAGTTTAAAGACCACTTGAATTGCTTTGAAGTGTTATCACAGTGCTGTAATTTGTTCATATGGTTAAACTTCTGTCGAAACATGGAAATTCTAGTTATAGTATAGAGAGCCGTGAAGATTTGATTTGTCAATGTCAGTAATTTAGCTGAACAAGAACGACCAGCAATGGTTTGTTGTTTTTTGTTGTTGTGTTTGTTTTTGTTTTGTTTTGCTTTTTAAGATAGCATGCTTTTGATGGTGGAGTAGTAAACACATTGGTTTGCTAAGACATCTGTTACAGTCCTTCATGTGTTTTGTCTTGGACCTCATCTGTTCACCTGTGCTTAACAGAAAGAATAAGCCTTGGAGTTCTGATATTCTGAGTAGTTTATCTCTAATTTTGAAACCCTCTGTTATAAGGACTCTTTTTTTCCTTTCAAACTAGAGATAATGCCATTGATGTTGATGAGGTCCCATTATAAACCAATGAATAGCTCAGCTTTTAAAATACAGCAGATCTTCTGCTTATTCATTGTTATTGGAACAATGCAGAATGCCTATAATGTTCTGAAACCTTGTCGTTCTACCTGTGCTTCAGCTCAAGCCCTGACTGAGTCAGTTTTGTTGCAATTAAAGACGAAACTGAGTATAAGAAGTTCAAGATGTGGCTTGTGGGATAAGGTATCCAATACTTTTGTGATTTAATTCTATGAACTTTATTAGATACATGGATTTGAAAGACTAATGAATGATGCTGTCTGATGAGTACTGGCATGGACACTTAATTGTCAAAGTAATTGTACATATTTCTTTGGAAATCTGTTGAAACAGACTGCTGGAGCTAAATTTTAGAAGGCTTTTGAGATCACTGTAGTGCAAGATCACAAAAAGAGACATTGCTTTAAACTGTGGATTTAGATTTTATTTAAGCCCTTCTTATTGAAGTTGCTCATTAGTAATGAAGGCACTTGTATTTTGGTACCTTAAAGGAGATTCAGATAAAGAATTGTCAAACTCAGTTTTGTGCCAACTGAAGCTACTCAACTTGAAAAAAGCCATTTGCTTAACGAAAAATGCTGAGGTATATATTGCAGTTCAAGGAAATACATTGAAGAGAAAGGTAATGATACTCAATTTCAGGCAATCAGTACTTCCTGTGGCCAAGTTACAACCCCTGGGTCATGTTTAGTAAGGGTTTGGAATGAGGCAAGTAAATGACTTTGTCTACCTGATTAATCGGTGTATGGTGTACAGGTGTGTTAATATGCTCTAATGTACCTCTATAGCATTTACACTAGAGTCACTGCAATAGACTTGCAAAAGGGGTGACTGATGCTTTTCTGTTTAGCTAGAGCAAATACAATTCTCAAAAGGTATGATAGACTCTGGGAAGTCCTGAATAAACACTAAACAGACATGTCATGGTGAGCACTTAAGCACAGACATTTTACTTGAATTTGCATTGTGTTCAGTGTGGCTTCTCCTGTGTTTTCAGATAGCACATTTCCCAGATTTAAGTTGCTATGGACAGAGAGAACTCTGCAATAAATATATTACAAGAATGGGGATATTTATTGGTTTAGGATGGCAGCAGAAGTATGTGGCAAGGTAGGGCAGAGTGGATTCTGGCTTGGGTAGGGGGCGAATTAGAGGACCTGAATTTCCAGCTTATCTTGCAATGATTCTAATGGCAAATGAATTCAAGATTAAATACATCACATAAAATTCTACACCTTCTATGACCTTGTGGTTTGGATTGCAATCACTTAATTAGCATTGATTGATAACACTACTAGAATTTACGCAGCAACTCACTAAGATAGCTATTGATATACTGCTGAGTTACCTCAAGACATGTACACCAGCCCCAAATGATTTGGAGAGGACCTACTCATGTCACAAACTTTTCTTAGAAGATTTCAAGCCATAGACAGGGCAGATGACCATGTTTTGTCAGCTGCCTCTCAAGGGCAAGCTTATTATTTGGGTTGCATGTGCTTCAGAGCATGTGGGATATTTCATGTGAACAAGATAAAATGAAACTCGGCCACTGTACCGGTAAACCATGCTAGATTCATTCCTAATGTCCGGTCAAGAATATGCAGTGCTGAGAATTTTGTTAAAACAAATAAAAAAAAGAAATACAGAAAGAGTTAAAAATACAGAATAAACCAAATGCAAGAGAACAGAAAACATATTTATGCTGGCTATAAGCAGACAAGCAGCCTATTCTGCCTTGGTAGTTTTACGAACTTTGTCACTAGTAGTACTGGACTATCTGTGAGGTCTTGATTGTGTAAAGGTTTGGAGGTCAAAGAAAACTATTTGGGCAAAAAAAATTGCCAGTAGATGTTTGGAGCAGCCATTGGTAGCCCCTTTCTGCAGGACACTGTTGGTACCCTGAGCAACAAGGTGGGCACCAAGTGCCATCTGCTGCTTCTTCTGGATCTTTTGCTGGTATCTGAAGTTGCTGAACCTTCACCTAGGTTGCTGGAGGATTTGGAACGTCTGTAGCTGTTTTAGTTGCATTAAGTTTCAAAGCAGATTGAACCTCCCATCTTGCATATTGTGTCTGATGGTGAGCTGAGCAGAGCAGCATATCCATTGCTTCACAAGGCTGCATGTGTTCATTCAGTTCACTCTGGAGAACCAAGTGAAATATTTGAAAAGCAAACAAAAAAAAAAACCATCCAAGCAAATAAACCAAAATTAGTATTGCCTTCATTCTCCCTCATCACCTGCCAGGCTTTTCTAGGAAGATAATTTCTACCCTGCCTATATTATACTATACATAATGCAACTTCTGGTTTAGATAGAGAGAGATGAGCAACAATAACACTGAGGCAATCTCACACTTCACTGCTAGTGGTACTTGCCTCATCTCTCAATTACTGTCGCATTGCATCCCATATGCTCATTTGTTTTCTTTCCGTCTGAAGTATAACAAACAATACATGACAAGCTGTAAAATCTGACCTGTCCTGAGTTGTGATATATATTGATTCCAAATACATTCAGGATGCCACTGAAACAATTATTTGAATTGTTTAACAATTATTTCAATTATTTAATTGAATAATTAAGATTATTTAATTAAAATCTGATGACAGGCAAAGAAGTTGGAGCCAGCAGAATAAAAAGAGGAATAAGAAGAAAGTGTAGCGTCTGAGGTTCAGGTGTACTGCTATTTGTTGACAACGTGGTCTCAGCGTGCTCTTCAACACCAAGGAAGGATTCCTGTCTTACAGTGCTGCAATAGCTGTTGCTCTGGTGAGCCTTGCTAATGCTCTGGTTAACGGGCCAAGACACCTTCAAGTTTATTGTGGCATTTCAAGCACCTTGGAATACTTCCTATCCACATGGCAGCTAGAAGCTGGGTTCAGCTATTCATATTGCAGTCAGCAGTCATTTCTACCCAGTCATCCTTGAGGAATTTTATCCTGGCTTTTGTTTATGTTGATTGTGTTTGCGATGCCAAGAAGCCTCTTAATGCCTTCACCCGTCAGGTTCAGCAGGAGAATATTTCAACCCTTTTGGACAAGACTGTTCAAAAGCAGCAGAGATGGGGTATCTTTCTCAGTGGTTTGTTTTTTTTCACCCCGGTCCTGCAATTATGGGGTTCTTTTAGTAGAGAATTGTGCTTGGAACAATGTCTTCCCAGTATCAGTGAGAAGTGCTGACATAGGAGAAGGTTTTGCCTAGTATTTGACTTATACTTGCATCTCCCATCTTTGGTAATGATGACCAATTTGCTGCTTTCCAGTAGATGCAAAAATACTGCGTTCCTTTTTTGGAGGAATGCTCTGGGGGAAAACTATCACTCTGAGGAGTCTGGAGGATTTTGTCAGGGAGCTTTATCCCCTCTGACATGTTTCTTCTGCCTCTGAGCTCACAGATTATTGCAGTGCATGCATATTGAAGCATGATACTCCAAGACTTTCTTGCTCAGTAAAACATACTGAAAATCTAGTGACACCTCAGTGCTCCTGGTGGTAGTTGCTGAAATTACACGAGACTTTGTGACCAAAAAATGGGAAATTTGGAGTGGGGAGGAGGTTGAAGACTGCTGCTTCTGTGTAAGGTTTTTTTTGTGTTAGTTAACATTGCGTCAACACGGTGCTCCTGTGACTTCTCATAACTGCACTTGATGTGGATTGCTTTGCGCCTGTGCCAGATCTTGAAGCATATTGCTTGTGCTATGAAGTTGATATTTTCTGTTAGGAAGTGGGAGGGAAGAGGGCTTGTTTGTTTGTTAATTATAACAAAGTAGAGAAGGGAAAGCATTTAATAGCAAACCACGCAGGTAGTGCTCTTCAGTGTATTGAGCCCTCAGTGGTTGCTGCCAGCTTTTCTGCAGTCAGCTCTATTGTTTTTTTTCTTACTGTTTTCCTGCAAAATACTTTCTAGAAGAGACCAATGTTAAAGCTGGTTGGGAAGCGGTTTTCTTTTGTCTCTAGCAGCTTCAGAAAGCTGACTGAGCTCTATTTTACTTTCAGGATCTTTCAAAACTTAAAAAGCAAGAGGACTGTTATCTGAACAGAATTGCATTGGTTTTTTTTTCTGAAATGCTGAAGCATAATGTCTTGTCACTTTCCACCTGGGCTTGGGTGTTTTGTGATACGATTTGCCACAGCTGACACAAGCATGAGAAATACTTTAAGTAGTCAGAAGCAGACTGTCTTCAGCCCTAGTCTTGTAGATCCTGGGAATGACACTTCTGGCACTAGCTCAGGCTGCCTTGAGTACCTTTTAAGCCTGAGGCTGCTCTGTCATCCACACCACAGTGTGGACTGCCAAGATTTATCTCTGTACCACGAGACGATACTGTCTTTGAGGCCACTTGGAGCTCCTGTGTTGCTACTTCTTTGGCCTGCTCCTTTCTTAAGCTTTCAAACACAACAGCTGCCATAATGTCGTTGGCCCCAAGACTGCACTTTGAACTTCTCTGACAGTCTCTCTGTAGCTTTACATGAATTTGCTCTGACTGCAATCATAGCACTTTGACTCGTTCTGTAGCAATCCAAAGAAGGTGCTTCTTGGGAGAAATATGCAGTAAGAAGGCAAATGCTAGAAAATATTCCCACAACACCACATCTCTGTTTGTAAATGGTAGCATCCAACTTAAAGCCTTCCTTGAAGCAATTACGGCATCCAAGCAGGGCTCGTATCTGTATCATATAATGCAATCTGTCCCTCTAATTGCAGGAGCATGCAATAAATTCTATAAATTCTGTAAATTCAAGTCAGCATCACCAGTGAGAAATGGATCATTAATTATATGAGTATTTGGCAGGTAATTCTGAATAACAGAGGAACATATGAACAGTGTGAATCTGTTCAATTAGTTTGTAAAGACTAAAAACTGCTTCAACATAGTAAGAAGTATCTGTTCCATAGGTTTTGTATATTCCACAAAAAAAGACTCATTCTACGGTAACACCCACTGTTGTCCGCTTCTGGTTGCTGAGATCCCACGCTTACTCATGTTTCAGCCCATGGTGTGGAGTGCAGTTCATTGCAAGACTTCCTGATATGCAGTCACATACCATACTTCATTTTAAACACCCACATATTGTTGTAATTCCTTTGGTGTAAGTAATATCATTAATTATTTGATATTAGAGTAATACATTCAGATCCCAGCTTGTTGACCAAATGTAAGGAGGGGATCCCATATTCAAATGTGGAGCAGGAACTACTGTAGAAGGTGTTTGACTTCAGACTCCCAACAAAGCTGAAGGGGAACTTAGTGCTCTGGAGATTCTGCCAAGTGCTGGAAATGATGAATCTTTCTTTATTTCTTTATCTTCAATTTCATTCAATAATGGTGCACACTGATTTTAAATTATTTTTTTGGATTAAGTGTTTTCAAGAAGACACATTAGAAAACACTTCTGTAACACCCAGCTAGATTTCATCTCATTTGCATTCTCTTTATCTTGAAATTTTGCAATCCATGTTTGTTTTTAAAAAAAATAGAAAAGAAAAGAAAAAAAAAAACCACAACCAAACATATGATATTTGTCTGAGGAGGTGTATCCAGGCAGTAGCTGATGGTTTTGCTTAGTTCTATGTAATCACTGGTGTGGTTTATATTCCTTAGAACTACTTCATTATTTAGAAAAAGCAGCATCCATGCTGTGCTGGGATCCTCCTTTTTCCCTTGTGGGCTGCAGTGCTATTTGCTCTCTTCCCATCTTGCAGTAAGTCCATATGCTTTTCAAAAATGGCTACCAGTATACATTGATTCATTATGGCACAGGTTTTCATGTGTAAAGTAGTTGTAAGAGTTAGGAGCTTAGAATTTCTTCTCATCCATTCTCTCTCTATCATCTCTTTTCTTTTTCCCATCTTCAGCCCCAAAGAGCAAACGCACAAAGCAAGTGATCATATAGTAGCTGTTAGTCAAGACTAGTATGTGGAACTAGATAGTCTAGAGAAGATACTCTGCATACATAAAACCATAAAACTCTCCTAGGATCTTTTAATGAGCTTACTACGAAAGACCAAAGCGTGCATTGTGTCACAGGAGAGAGCAGAAGACAGCAACAGGATCACTGAACTCCTCACTCTGTGGCAGCAGGGAGTTGTTAACATCAGCTAAGCACCTTTGACCAAGAGGATGACAAAGCAAGCAACAGGGTTTTTTTTAATTTAGGGTTTTTTTTGTCTTCAGTCACTCACCTTTCAGTAGAATAGCAGTTGTTGTTTCTGTAGTCTCCTTAGCACTGTTGTTAGCTTCTCACTCTTTGCTATTCAGTCTGCTTACTCAACCATCTTTTATACTGTGACGGCTACACCCTCACGTAATAATAACTTGTTTTTGTGCAGTGCATTCACCTCAGTGATTTACCCAGCCTACTCACAAGCTTACAAACCTGAAAACACTGTTTTAATGGGACACTGCCTACCAACTGTTTTCTAGTCTTTTAGTGGCATGTTTTATGTGATTACAAGATCACCCCAAGTATGGTTTCAAAGATACATCGCAAATCATATAGACACATCTAGTGAAGAAGAACTTCAGTCTGAAATGGATTTTTCTCATGAAATTGTAATGATTTGTAAAGGATTTTCTCAGTCAAGCCACTTTTACAGCAGAGCATTTCCACATGCTTTTCAGACATTGAAACTTTTCTAATGGAGGTTCAGTGCTCAGAGTTTAAATACAGTTTAAAGTTGAAGAAATAAATTTCTTTTCATCCAACGAGTCCTTGTGATTGTTGGTTCCAGTCATCTTAAGGCAATGCATTTAAGTGACTGCCCGTTACGTGGATTTCTGCTGGAGGCTGGGGGAAGTGCCTTGTTATTCTTCCCTAGTTTGCACGGCCTGAAGCTTGAGCAGTTGCCTGTTGCTGCAGAGATTGTCATTCTTCAACAGAGTGTGGGCTGTGGCTCTATGCTCCAGGGGACCTCGCTGGAGTGTTTCAATGAGCCTTTCTACTAAGAATTCCAGAAAATGTCCAAGAGCAGCTAATGCAGCTATTCATGCTCCTGTCTACCTTGCTGGGCTCCTGCTCAGGTTGCAGGGAGTAATCTGCAGTTGTTTGTGCTGACACAAAGTTGGTGCAAACAGAGTGACATGCTTCTGTGGAAGAGTGGTTAGTTTTCATCTTGCAACATTTTTGTTTGCTCAATTACTTTTCTCTTTTTTTATTTTTTACTGATCTTCTTTCCCAAGCCAAATGATTTTTTCAGTATTTTTTTTTTTAAATCATGTTCTTCCCCTCTGATTTTCTGTATATAAATTCTGATACAGAGATACATCATAGGAAAAAAATGATCTATTGCTGATTGCATAAGAGACACTTAGGTAACACACAATCCCGTATAGTTATCTCTGTCCTCTATTTTTAATCACTGTCATCTATCTCATCCTTTAACTATCCTGCAAACTCTTCAATTTCAATATAGTGCCTTCTGGTGCAAACAGCAGGCCAAAACCATAGAAATTTCATCTTTGATCTAGATGTTCCAATAATATAAAGGACAGCAATGTATTGATAGAGCAAGTTAGACAAGTATACATGGGTTAAAAATCAGGAAAAAAAAAAAGTATAGCTTTTTCTAGAGCTTAACAGGTGGTGTGTAAAAACCCTCCTGAAACCATCATGGTAAGGAAAATTTCCATTTGTTCTTGATTTCAAAATGGGAAAGTAATTGTATTTCCTAAAGGGTATTCCTAAATTGTATCTAAAGGGTAGGAAAAAGTGCTGAAGGAGATGTTACTATGAAAAGGCAAAATGTTTCATAGGACATGACGCTGCTCAGTAGCTGAAAAGGTAGAGTGCATAAATGACCGAATAAAATTGGTGTTTAGACTTCACCTGTGTGAACCAGCAAAGCATCTTTAGGTCTGAGAAGCCCCCAAACGTTATCCTTACTATTTGCTGCTCTGAACTGAATTGCCTTTGCAGTATCCTACCCAAAGAAAACAGCAGTAAGCCTGAGCCCTGCTAGAGGGAATAAGGTGGTGTGAGAAATTTCACTTTTCTACTGGCTGAAGACATTGGCTCATGTTTGTTGCTGAAGGTACAGGAATACCACCAGATAATTGAATCATTGGGTTTAAAAGCAAGCTCTATTGGTTGATCTGTGTTATATGGGTAGCTGGCAGACTTTCTTTCTTCTCTCCTTTCTTGTCAAGTATGTATCACCTCCTGCTAGAAATAAGTTTTGGTTTAAATACACTTTTCCTTTGTCTCTGGAATCTGTCCATGTTATTCTTGCAAAGTGCAGCAGGAATACATTAAGGGAGCAAAACCAAGCACAAATCAACGTGGCTTTATCATGTTTACTCTTAGCCTTTCTTACCTTGTAAGAAAGGAGTGTAATACACAATACTTGTCTTCTGTACTACGAAATATAGAAATAGGATAGTGTTGCAAGTGGTGATTATTTCCTTAGTGCATATTCCGGTTTTAGCAGTAAAGGAATACATCCGAGTTTGTTATGGTTAATGTTCAAGTGCGTAATAAATACTTGGTCAAAGGCTGTCAGTTTTTACAGATATATGTGGCTACCAAAGACTGTAGCATTTCTAAAACTGTGTGGACCCTGTCCTTACTGTTAGCTGTTTAAAGTATTTTTATTTCTTCCTAGCACTTGCAGAGAGTGTGTGAGGCTTTATAAATATGAAAAGTCCCACTCTGTTCTAGAATGCAGATAAGGTACAATGCTGTTAGTGAATACTGAAAACCGCTATTGTGACTAATAGTGCAACCACCTTCTTTGCAATTTGTCTTATGGACTTCATTGTATTACACGCTCCAGTAGCCTAGCGCAAGTCAGAACACTCATCAAGGATTACTGTGTGCCGAACTCTGTAACATAAATGGCATCTCCATCTAGAATAACCTGTAGCTTAAAAATGCAATTTATCCACACAGAGTAAAATTCTGAATCTAAATGGACATCTGATCCAGTTGTTGGACTATCTCTACTTAGGGTATCTGTACTCAGGACTATTTCATAGCAGTCTGTATCTAAACTCTGTAGGAATCTACTGGGTGCATCTTGCAAGTGCATGATTTTTGAAAGCTGTGATCGCTGAAGATCTGTCTCTCATTTAGTTTCCAAACTCATTATTATGTCATCTTTGAAATACAGATATATTATCTTCTGTCATGTTACCTTTAGAAAGACGTGTAATTCTATATTGCAGCAATAGACAGCCCAAGCACAGGGCATTGAGTCTAGCTAAGTAGATTATACACAAATAAACGATCTTTTGATAGGCTTCTTGCTGGCGCTGTACTTGGCCCCAAGACCACGCTGATAGCATGTACTGCTTTCCCCTTTGCTTGGTGCTTCCTAACTGTGCAGGAAGAGGACTTTGCTCTACCTATTGTAGATTAAGCATTTTGCTATTACCTGGGGTGAAGGAAGGAAAAAACTGTTCACATATTAAGCTAGGAGTATAATAAACTGACCTAAATCATTCCCACACATGACGTTATGTGACTGCACATTCAGTATTTCAACAGGACAATGCAAATCAGAACAGTAACTTTCTGCCCTTCCTGAAGCGCACAAAAAGTTACAAAAAGAAGGCAGAAAACTGTCCTCCTCCACCTGACCTGTTTAGAGCCAGGTCAGAATGGTGGGAGTTTGTGGTTAAAAACGTGTTTGATGGCGGAGCTGGACTTATGAAGAGTGTTGGGTGAGGTGTGCCTACTTACCAGGTTCCTGAGTGCCAGAGAGGAGCAGGAACAGAGCCTGCACCTGTCCTCCTGGGCTTTTCCATGACTCATCTATTTGTGTAGGGCTCAAACCATCCCTGCTTATCAGCATTAGTCAATGCACACTGCAATGAGGTGGTCTCCCCACTCACCTGTATTCTCCAGACACTGCAGTAATCGAAATAAAGTCTCTCTATGTCTTTTCCTTGGAGAAGTTCTGGAGACAGTAGTTACTCCCGGACTCTCAGGTGTTGAACTTTGATAGGTATTCTCATTAATGCCGGACATGAAAACTGGGATATTTTCCCTGAACACTGGTGGGGAAAGAAACTTTGTTCTTGTGATTGTTGCTTTTGCCCATTGGAAAGTTCTAAGTTTTTCAGAAATGTGGAAAAGAAATGGAAAATTGACTTTTTGTTTTCTTGACAAGTCCCACAGTTTTAAAAGAGGGAGGAATACCCTCTTCTATTTTTGGAAAATGCTCTCCTGTTTAACTGGAAGCTGCTAAATTCCAAGGTATTGTTGGAGCTCTGGGCTTTCAATAAAACATTCCAAGGGAACAAAAAAATAAAAAAAATAAAAGGTGTGTTAATAAGTATTTTACAACTTTTTAGTAAAAGATTTGTTTCATAAAATGAGTTTTCCTCCACAAAAGGGGAGGAGGGAGGAGATGAGAGGAATGAAGCTGTTTCTTGGTGTCTTTACTTGTCACTGATGTCTTGTTTGCAGAAGTTTCTGTGCTGTTTTAGGTTGCTACCCACCATCACTCAAGGCAATGCTTTTTACAAGAAGTTTTTTCTAGCACTTGATAGATTTGGTTTGATATTCTGGGAGATATTATTTTTCTGCACAGCAAATAGAACCCTGTGGCTGCCAATTCTCTTGCATAAAAAACAGTCCTTTCTTGTGTTACGTCCAGGCAGTTTACTTTCAGGACTATTAGTGAGTAAAATACTGGCGGCAGTTTCCAGCTGCCACAAAGAGCTTAATTTTCCATCACCACAAGATCTTTAACTGATCATATCGGCCAACTGATATTCAGCAAGCAATAGGCGTTTATTTACTCAGTTACAGGCCAGTGGGCTTTCCAGGGACATGTCTGTGGTTAAATTCTGTACATAAGTGTTTGCTGTGTGGTGACAAATGCAATTGTATAAAATTAGTATTGATCAGTAGCTCTGTTTATTCTGTGACAAATTGGAAGGGAAATGACTGTGTCTGCTTCTTCACTTCCCCTCACCCTTGCAATCATTGTTTTAATCAGCAGCTCCTCAGATGTTAGTCGATTATGCTAGAAGTTAAACAGATCTGCTAAATGAGAAACTTATCTTTGTTCTTAACAGTTTAAGGTCAGCAGCAATGCAGTAAATCTAACAACTTTTTTACTACATACTTGTCAATCACTAGGAGAAAATCAATGAATAAACTAAAGTACTAAAGTTCACACAACCCATCAGTGATCAGACCTCAATTTCTAGCCTTTTCTAGGGGACTGATTGGATTATATGTTGGGTTTACTAATCACATGCTAGAGGAGAGGCATCGTTTCTGGTTTTCAGGACAACCTCTAGCAGTGTTTTCCAAGCCTACAAGCATGTGCTGCTGGTCAGCCCTGGCTCTTCTGGGGAATTTACTAAGTATTTAGATATTTTGGAAGACGGCTAGGAAATACTTGAAGGGACAGCCCTTTCACAGCTCCTTTTATTCAGAGGATGCGGTTTGACGCTGTTGCTTTGCTTACAGCACTTGCCTAATATGATATTCTAATTAAGCTTCCGCCTTTTCCTAGTTTGTGATCTCTCCAGATTTGCATACCTGAAATAATCTTTCACCAACCAAGAGCATCTGAGTTACCTCTGTGTGGCTTTCAATCCCCAGGGAATCCCAAGCTCCATGTAAGAGTGACATAGGACATTTCCAGATGTGCTTTTGTCCTTTCTACTTGAAGGATGATACTAGACAGGTCTAGATATGGACTGTCAATTAATTATTATGGTCTGGAATCACAGTTGAATTTGGGATGAAGTTGGAATCTATTTATTAAAAATTATTTGGCAGATACCAAATTCAGGCAGCATCTCAAGACCAATGCATTTTTGGTTTAGTTTTGTCAGTTAAGGTATGTTCTTACTTGGCCGACCTGCATGATGCAGTCCTGGTACATGCCATGCCTGTGAAGAAAAAGTTAAATCATGGGGCTGTGTCTGTGAAAAAAAAAAAAAAAAAATGCAGCTAGATAATGAGAGAGAGATCTGAGATCAAAGAGCATTTACTGTGAATCTGAAACTGCAATAAAATCCATTTGTATGGTAAGCATTCAGTGAGGTGATTTTCCTGTTTGTATACAATTGGAGTTTACCAACAGACTGTTTCCCGTCATAGATTGTAGCTGGGGGGGTGGTGGCAGGACTTAGGAGCATGTGCCAGCTAGAGCTGTATTTTGAGGTGGTAGCAAAACATACTGTTTTAAGTGTCCTAAATGAGGTTGAGATCAGTACCTCTAAATTGGATCACGGCAATTCTGCCAAAATGACCTGGTTACCATAAACACTTCTCAGAATAACCTTTTGTTTTACCTTTTAACTCCAGGTCAATCTGAGATTCCTGGGCTAGGGATGGGTGCTGCTTGAGGGTAGGCAGGCAGTGGAAGCTGAGTAAGGCACAATGATTTGATAACCTGACCAGCAGCAGCAGCACCAATTACTGGCTTGGTGCCAGTCTTGTGCGGTTCAGAGAGTTCAGCAGCAGCCAATATGCAGGCTGTCTGCTACCTGGCGTTGTAGGAAAATGATTTTTGAATGTCTGTTGTCCTTCCCTTCACTAATAAGCAGAGGAAATTCAACAGGGATTTGTCTGTCCTGGGTCTTTTCCATCAAATTGCAAACCTTGCTATAAGACCCTCAGCAGGTCTACGGTAGTTGGTGAAGAGTGTCCTGACTCAGTCCAAAACTGGGAATAGGAGTGTGGATGTCATGCCTTGACCAAGTTAATAATCCCCATTGCTCTGAAGAAAGAAAACATGTTTTAAAAGGCTGCTGAGCAGAGAGGAGAGATGTGGCATAAGAACAGGAGCTGTACATCCTAGGAAGGCTGGCTTTGGTGCTTGTCCCCCTTGGAATATGCTTGCTGTTTCTTTTGAATGTGCACAAGCACAATGTACCTTTGCAAACTGATGTAGTTACATGGTTTCAACATGAGCGGGGCTCTTACCATCACATATTTATCAACAAAAACTTGTGGTGAAATATCAGTCCTGGGATATGGGAGAAACTAATAAGGAAATGTCCAGCTCAACATTCAATAATGACAGAGAGAAGCTGAATCTGACCCCATTCCTCTCATCACTCAAATAAAGATGATTTTGCATGAAGGAACTATATTGTAACAGATTTATTTTTTTTTCCAAAATATTTTATTTGTAGACTGTCTCCCACTTTCTGAAATTTCAGTTGGGAAGAAAGCGTTCTACATTTAACAACTTGTGGTGGTGCACTTTAGATGACAGTGCAGTTTGATGTGTGAGCCCCACTCTCAGTTTGTAAAATGAAGTAAAAATGAAAAAAAAAAATAAAGATAGTAGAAATGGATTCTTAAATAGCTGTTTGCACCTGTCCAACAAAATCAATTGCTTCCATCAGGTGGCTAGATGACTTTGCTTCTAAAGACAGGCCACTTTATCAACTTCATAATGAATGTTGCCAAACTTTAGTTACAAGTGAGTTATGTTTAAAAGTCAGGAGAACTGAACTGTCAGGTACTTTGGGCAGTGAGGAAATCATTGCTCTTTTCAAAGATTACAATGACTTTTTATAAACGTTAACTAATGGACGTTTGTGGTGTGCGCAGTCACATTAAAAAAAGGGAGAGAAAAAGTAAAAAAAGTGGCAGTGTGTGTGCGAGGTTGGAAGGATTAAGGATTAAACCTTAAGTGCAGGTAGTGTCTTCCAGAGTTGGTCACCAAAATAAAGTTGAACCCTGCTTGATTAATTAGGAGCCCTGAAAATGAGGGTATGTAAATTTGTGAGCAAGTTTAAAATTAGTCAAGAGATGACACCAATCTTATCAAAGATGTCCTCTGGTACAGCCCCATAATCATCACCAGGCAATCCTGCAGGCTGGTTTTCGGAGATGTTAAGCCCCTCCACTGAAACTCCCTCTGGGAAAGCCATGGCAGGGATGGCAGCACTGGCTGAGCCCAGGTAACACCACACCTTGCAGACTCCCTGAGTACTGATCAAACCAGTTTCACAGTTGCTCTCTTCTGCCAGAATGGTGCAGAGGTGCTGAAGAGCTGCCAGAGATTAGGTGAAGGAAGCTGACAGTGTGCTGCTCCACTAATCATGCTATGCTGCAATAACACCTTGCTCCACTTCCCTATACCTAGAAACAACTGATAAAAGAAAATATTAATCTTGATATTTTTAGAAACTGTAAGATGTTAAGAAATGCCAACAACCGGGCAGTCCCTTGGTAATTTATGCCCAATCTGCATGTCACAATTATAAAAGAGTGAGGATCTTGTTTCACTCTTGGGATGGAAACCTGGGCATGGATATATGCTCAGTGTCTGAGTAACAGTGTCCAGGGGCTTAGTGTTGCTTTTAATATCTGACCATAAATAGAGAGCTGCAGTGGCAGAACTATAGCAATAGAGTTGTCATCCTGTTGTTGAACAGACATAATATCTAACCTGATTGTTTCCCTGTCATTTCCTGAACCAATTTGCTCTTGTTCTGTGGCCAGTTCTGATTGTTAAGGTGTAGAGTTCACTTTGTTAAGAGCCTCTCCTCACAGCTTTTCCATTTTTCCTTTTTCTGTCTTTTTTTT
>VWZK01006292.1:662309-676241 GCA_013396935.1 Baryphthengus martii | reverse complement strand
TTTTTTTTTTTTTTTTTTTTTTTTTTTACCTATCTGAGGTAAAGAACTTTAAATTTAAAGTTATTCCAAAGCCAAACTTTTAAAACAGTCTGCTAGCACTGCTATATCCTTTATAGCATTTGAGTTTCCTACTTGTTCTTTTTATTCTGTTTGTACAACCAAATCAGGCATGGGGCTGTGAGCTAGGTCTGGGTCTGTTCTTAGGTACCACTTGGCTGGATTTAGGCACCAGCACTGAGATCAGCCTGTGGCCTGAAGTCACTGGCAGGTGTCTGAAGGTAGGTGGGGCAATGCGATTTAGCTATAGCAGAACCATGATACTGTGTAGACTGGTGGGAAACATGGTCTCTTCCAGAAGGAAAAGTCTGCTGGATGCAGAAAATGCTGGGATTACTGAATCCAGTGTTGCCAGATTGTTGTATTGCTTTTTATGAACTACCTTTTCATATGATCCTTTTTGAAAGTGTGTATTTACATCCTGCAGGAGCTACATTTACTGTATTTGCATTGAAACATAGAACCCCTGAGATGAGTATGGACAGAGTAACGTCTCTGTTTGCTTACTAAAGATGTCACCTTTCATCTTTGAAGGCTGGTATGGATTTTGACATTTCGATAACTATTCTATAAGATTATAGAATTTACCTAAGCTTAGTAGTAATTCCTTTATTGAATTTCTAATGCTAGATGAAGATCCTATCACTGACTGTAAACTATTACCAAAAAAACCTAACTACATGCACCCCTGCAAGTCCCTCCCACTTCCACCATGCCCAAATTTCAAGCTGCTCAGCAAAATTCCTTGGCAGTCTTATATCTCCTTCAGCAACAATGACCACTTTTTCTCTCTGGTGTATCTAAAGCACTCACATGATGTCTTCTTCTCTAGAGCCTAATGAAAACACAATTTCTCCTTCTTTGATATTCTTACTTGTGTAAGTTCTGACACTGATGACTACTGGTTCCCTGGTAGTATGCAATCCTCAGCTTGGAAGCTTTCCCAAGTGAGGAGCTGGAACCCTTTATAGGGTTTTCTTTATAGGGGTTTTTTCCTTTATAGGGTTTTATCATTTTCAATCAAATATAGGTAATACTAAAATGAGAATAACTATATGAACTATATGGGGACCTGGAATTATGATGAATCATGCCTGCTGTGTTCAGAGATTATCATCAGAATCAAGGACTCAGCCATCCCTACAGCCGTGTGAAGCGCAATGCAAAGATCATCAGCACATTACGAGCTTGTTGAGATGGAAACACAGAGCAAAGACTAATTTTCTTCTCTGTAAAAAAATGGGCAAAAGAAGCAAGCCATGAAGGGTGAGTTTTGCTCACTTGTGAAAGGCTTATTACCACAAATAGGTTGTACCTTTCACCTGACAGGTATCAGAAGTGTTTTCTAGACCGTGTGAAATGTGCAGGAGTTGTTTGTTCACCACACAAATGCGGCTGTTGTAGAGAAGGGAAAGAGTAGCTGCTGAATAGCCCACAATGACAATGTTTGGTGGTTTAGAACAGGAAATGAAGACGATTAATATCCAGTTGAAACCAGATGTCATGTTAATTAGGCAAATATTAAGCTAGTCTCTTATTTTTAGTAGACTGTGGTTGCTTCACATGTCACGAATGAGAGAGTGCCTCCTGTTTAGTTTTCTGTATCTGTGGTCAGTACTCTCCCTACTCATTTTGAACGTTTGTCTAGTGCCTTGTTGAAGCAAAATAGGTCACATTAATCTTGTTACATGTAAAAAGCCTTAAAATAAGCTAAAAAGATAAAATATATAAAAGTGCTCATCCTATACAGTTGTGCTTGTAAACAGTAGATACCTCTGATCTCCCCTCCCTCCAACACTTTCTCTTAGGTAATTGCATTTTATTCTTCTCGGTCTCAGAAATTTATGATATAATATTCCATGATGGAATTTGGCCAGGATGTAAACCTGCAGTTTTGTGTCTTGTAAGATAGCTGTAGGTTACGGTAGTTGTTAGGGGGGACCCTGAGATTCACTGTGTACATGTTCTGTTGCTTTTGCAATTTCTGGAAGCAGCTGCTGGTGGCTACTGTCAAAAGGAGGCTTCTGAATTATGTGAACCTTTATTCTGCATCAGTGAAGCCAGTGTTAAATTATGCCAGATGGGGAAATTCGAAGAAATAATGAAGAAATAATTTTGAAAGAAACTATTATTTCATTGTTATCTCTCCTCAAGAGGCTGCCCCTTTAAACTAGTGTGAGAAATGACTATGTAATTAGCAGTGTATGTAGATTCTACATAGATGTGTGGTAGGAGGACCCAAGCATGATCAAACCGTGGCACTTTATGAAAAGACCTGGAATATGGAACAGACAAGTCATTCCCTCCCTTGCCATGAAATCCAGACACCAGAAGGAAACTACTGGAATCTGAAACTATACACTACATGCTGTGTTGCTTGACACCAGATGATAGACAAATGTGACCTCTCTTGTATATGCCCCAGCAGGCACATTACGATCTTGTACAATGTGGTGAGCCAACTGGAAAAATATGTTGATCTCTTGGAGGGACTGGTGCAATTAGTGGCAGCTCATCATCAATGTTGCCTGGGTTTTTTTGACTGACACTCTGTGTTGCTAACCAAAGTGTTGCTCTAGTATGCTTGAAATTAAGAAACAAAAGCCAAAGTAATATCAGAGGCAGGGCAAGAAATAGGAAGGCAATATTGGTCATCATGATGAGCAGTGATTTCCATGCATTACTTTCCTTGATTCCTGCTGAAGTTTTGGAAAAACTGCCTATTTCCAAAACGAATCAGGGCAAATGAGGGAAATGGACATCATGGAACAGTGGGCACAAAAGAAACTATCCCTTTTTGTCTACCTTTCCCACTTCACTGGTGAGAGTGGCTAGTGGTAAATGTGTTGGTGGCAAATGCTTTTTCATAATCTGTCAATGGATTTGAGAAAGAAATTTGTTTCCCCATCTGCCAAAGAAAGTTGTGAAGTGCTTGAAGATCTCTCCTAGGAAGAAACAACTGAATAAAATACCAGTTTAGTCCAATGAAGGACCATTGATACAGTAATGTCAAAACATTTTTGTTTTTTTTTCCCCCTACTTTGCTTTACATTTTGGAAAATAGTCATTGCAGGACTGAAGGTTCAGATTTATTTGCACCCTGCACCCCACATCTAGCATATGCGACAAAAGTAGTTGCACTTTTTTGTGGATAAAGGTAGAAACCGCTGGTGATGCTTATATGGTGGCGAGCAGCCTACCCTTCTGCAGTGGGATCAGCCATGCTGACGAAATAGCTGTTATGTCTGTGAAACTCCTGAGTGCCCTGATTACTTTTGAGATAGGCCATATACTCAGAGAGAAACTGAAACTGCATTAGGCTTCACATAGGTAAATAGCCCGAGTCTGGCTGGCTGTGAGCTGGGGGTGGAGGTCTGGGTACATGAGAGGGTAAGGATTGCCACCCACTGAGGCATGGTGGCACACCTATCGCAAGTGTGAGGTAAAACCTGTGGGTGTAAACTTCCTTCTAGGCAACTAACTTTTGAGTCTCATCTGGTGTTTGCTATGGGTGCTTGCTACTTTGGGTCACCAGGTACATAAATTGTGTATCAGAACCCTTAAGTTTGTTTTGATTTTATGTATATATGGAATTTCTCTTTCCCATACAGATTACATAAATGCAAATTTTTCAAGTTTTCTCTATTCACAATTAATTCTCAAAAGTATCAGATCAGGCTACGTATTTTTCCTTGACGACTATTTATAGTTTTTTGGTAACTTTTCCCTCAGCTGGAATGGGTACCAATCTGACTTGTCCCCCTGCTGTGACCTGCTCACCTCATTCTTTTTGCCTCAGTTTTTCTCAGTTTGTAAAGAGAAGATTAATTCTTCTAGACAAATCAGTTACTAGTTTTAGAGTACTTTGAAATATTCGCTAAAAGGTGCTAGCACAAAAGTGCTGGGAATGAAGACAATGAGAAGTGTTCAGAATGCTGTTATCAGGGCTTATTAATCACCATGTAAATTTATAGTGCTGTGCAAACATTTCACAGTGATAAGACCTCTGCTTTAGCGTTAGACCTCAGCTTTAGTGCTCACCAAGGAATAGGATCTGTGTGCCCCACTTTCCATCATGCAGTACTGCATCATTTGGACTCTGCTGAATGTGCTTACGGAAAAGCAGAATGCAATTTAAGTCTGCAAGATCGTCTCAAAACATTTTTCAGGGCCATGCTACTGACAAGAATTATTATTTATTTCTCTGAAGCCCTGGACTTGACCTTTGCAGGGCCACAATAGCTATTTTTCCCTCTGCACCTGAGTGACAGCTGCCCTTTGGATGGAGATAACTTGAGAAGTTTTGATCTTCAGAATGGAGTGAGGAGGTTCTTTCCTAATACAGGCTATGTACTTGTATGATGTGGTTTGTGTGTAGCAAGTCATGGCCCTTATGATACTGTTCTGAGATAAGCAGGGTTTTTCCTTGTCGCTGACTGGGACATTTAAACAAAATGTTATGGATTTACAGAATAAAGAGATGAAGTTGGTGTTTAAATTAGGATTAAGATGATGAGTTTCTATACATGCTGTCTGGATCTGAGACATTGGCTGTGTTGATATTGTGCAATATATTTTGCCAATTCTAGCAGCATATGCGATGTTTACCTCAGTGTGCTACTGAGTTGAGATCCCTCTACAGAACAGGCTTGCAGCCCTGAGGTAGCTTCACTCTTTTCAGGGGATGCACTAGGTGGGCATATCAGGTCACACCTGGTCTGGCATCTCTGCAAGCAGAACCAGTTGCATGTCCTCTGATAACCAGCTACTTAGGATTTGTTCTCAAGTTTGTATTTGAAATGGTGGGATCCCAGCACAGGATCTAAGGCATAGTGCTTGACTATATTTAATTCTGAGTTGACGGTCTCAGAGCAAGCTCATTCTTTTTCACTATTGGACCTGGAGTGGCACCAGCCAAAGGAATCACAGTGCCACAGCACTGCTTGTCTGCTTTAAATATAGAGCATCGAGGATGGAAGTACCAGTTTGCGTAGGTGGCATGCTTGCTACTTGGTACTTCTGAGGATTTTGTGTTAGATCTGACTCACTCTTTCATTGACAATTTCTGTTGGATCTTCTTAATCATTATTTGCATCTGCAGTGACTGTTAAACAAAGGCCACTCAGGTTAATGGCCACTACTTATTCCCAAGTGACTAGTGACCTGTATTTAATGAACAAAATATTGTGTAAATGTGTGTCACTATACTAGCAATACTATGCTGCAATCTGTGTTGTTATCATCTCAACACCTATGTCTTTTCACTTCTCCCCTATTTCTTGCCATGACCTCAGTGGCCTTGTGCTTCAGCACTGTAGTGCCAAACTGTGAGAAGGAAAGCACGTAAAAACTTGTGCTTCATTATAGAGTTCATCCAGATTGGGGGAAGAATTGAGACAAAACCAAACTGTAATCTTTGGGAAAACAAATGTTGGGTTCTAAACAGATTATCTTTATCCCCTGTATACCTTCCTTTCCCTGTGTTTCCATGATCAGCCTTGAGTTGGATTTTCAGATGCAGATCATGCACTGCCAGCTGAAAGAGATCCATCATTATGGTGCATCTGAAACGATGGACTCCATCAAGCTTCAGCGTGTGCTAAAATCTTTTGCAATCACTGCATTTTTCGATATAGACAACATAAATAGTATTTAGGAGACTAAATAGTGATGAACCATATGCATGTTAGGAAAAATGAAGGTGAATTACAGTCCATATTATTTATGCAAGCTATGTAGGATGGACAACTTCTTCTTTCTTAAGGAACAGGTCTTCTTGAGCTAAAACCTGTTCAAATGTTGCTGCCTTGTCTGGCAGATAGACCTTTTCACAGTGACCTTTGGGAGCTGTTTTTCAGTTTGTGTTTTGTTTGTTTGTTTTTAGCAAGAAACCATTTCTGCACTGTAGGGAGACAGTGATCCAGACTTAGATTGGTAAACAGGGCTTTGCCCATCCTGCAGCCCCAGCTCTCTGGCTGCATGAGCCCCACTCAATACACTAACATGTATGGGAGACAAGTATGCCCAGAGGCTCCAGCCCACAGTGGGCAGGGAGGTGGCCTGGGAATTTGCAAGCACTCTTCACAGATGCTGCAATCCTGCAAAGTTTGTTCCAAAGCAACACTTATTGCGTAATCAGGAAGAAAATTAATCAACCTACCAAAGAAACTCAGTTCAAGGCTTGCTGCTCAAAACAGCTGTGATAGGAGAACAGTGACTGTTGCAAAGGCAAGGCAGAAGAAACAGACTTTGGAGAAGAAGCTGGTGTGTTAATCTCACTTGGCAAGGATGAATTTGAGGAGGTAAAGACACTTGTCAGGTGTTGAAACTTGAGGTGTTATTGGGAGGAGAGAAAGGGAAAATGAAAGGGAGGTAAAGCAGCAAATAAAGGAGAAAAAGCTGTAGGGTCATTATCTCTGATCAAAATGTCCTATGGTGCACAAAGCTTTCTATAGCGCTGCACAGCTTTAGAAACTTTTACCGCTAAGACACATTTCGATTTTCTAACTGGTCTGTCTAAATTAAACAACTCTGTCAAGAGAGTGCCCTCTGTTGTACGCAATGGCTAAATGCACGCTGTCCCAGCTGCAGGCTGGTAGGATGGGGGCTGCCTGCTGGAATTTCGGCTTCTAAAGAGCTTTAGGTTTCTCAGTTACTTATAAATACTTATGGACTGAAATTATACCTAAAGGAGAAACAGAGTCCACAGTAAGGGGCATCTGTGTGTATTTGAAAACTGTGGCTGTAATGTACGCATGTTCTAGCTAGGCATTATCTTCGTAACAGTGAGGATTCAAAAAGAACAGGGAGCTTAAAATCCTTAATTTAATAGAATTATTCAGGAGTTTTCCTCTCTATAAAGAGTAGGAAAAATTCTAAAATGTTCTTATGCTGCAGTATGTACAGACACAGGTATACCCACTGTTTTCTTTAATAGGAGGTGTAACCACTGTAGTCATTCTTCTCCCACGTTTAGGATCCTGGCAATTTCATGGAAAAGGCCTAGGAACCTTTCTTACACTTTCAAGAGTTTTGTGCAATATTGGTTTAGTAATTACTGGAAATAAGGAATCTGCCATCACCCTTGCTGGGAAATTGTTTCATGTCCTGATATTTTCTTCTTTTTATAATTCACATTTTCCCTTTCTAGTGATTTCTTCTCGCTGTTTAAGAGCTGTTGTTAGTCAGGAACAGAGCTAACACCTGGACCCTGTTGTATCTGACATCAGCTATATCTTCAAGGAAGTGTAAAGCTCATTAGCTTGTTTTCCACCCTCAGATGTGCTTAATTTACATCCACACCACACCGCTATCTAGCACTGAGCCTGCCCAGTCAGCAAGACATCCTACTCCAAAGAGTATTGTACCTGATGCAGCATGTGTTGTACTCGACCTAACCCAACTAATCGATACTGACAACGCTGAGAAGCAGGAAAGAAATGTCAGGTAATTAATTCTGAGGATTTTCTAACTATTGCTACATAAAAAGTAACCTTTTCTCTCATCCTTGATGTGATAGGTTAGTTTTCATCTCCTTCAAAGCCTAGCAGATCAAGCTAGGACCTTGCAAGACCAGGCCTGGAGGGGAGTTTGGTACCACACTGAGACTAACAGGGAAGGGGGACCCTGAAGGTGAAAAATGCTGAGTTTTAATCCCTGTGTTCCTTATAGAAACAAGTACTGTTGGCATCACAATCCTTTAAAAGGAAGCATTGGTAGAATACATAATCCTTGGGTTTTCACTAGTTTAAAATGCCTGCAGAGACTGGGCAGAGGCAGATCTGCTTTGGGATTCTCCAGTATTCAAGGCACAAAGCTTGTGGAATGTTTTATTTATCTGGTAAAATGGTGCACAAGGAATTTTGAGACTTTCATTTTTGCCCTGTAAAATGAACATCTTTAGTAAAGAAGTCCAGGTCAAACAGGATTGGGAAAAGTTAAGAAATACAGCTGGGCTGTGTTTTATAATAAAACAGCACAAAATCCAATTGCAAAGAGTAGGTGGAAGATATCTGCAAGAGAAACACAGGCTAAATGTGAGCATTTCCCTGTTAGCTGCCTTTCACATTTTCTTCCCACCCCCAACAATGCAACTCCATGCCCCTAATGTGGCTCTGTCACCATATCAAGTTTTAACAGATAGGCTTTGAAATGCCTTTTTCAAGCCCTCTCCAAATAGAAATGCTTTCAGATGTCTCTGATGACCCAGTGAAACATGCTTGTTCCTTTTTGGAAAGAGGGTGTGAAAATAAGAGAAAGTAATGTTACTGGTAGTTATTGGTATGATTCTATTGTCCAGAGCGAGAGATGTGCAAAAAGGAGGAAAACAAAGTACGTAATATTGAGAAATAAATTTTGAGTTTTGAAATATTTCACTTTCTGTCAAATTCACTGGATTTTTCAGCTCTTTCTTTGAACTATGGGCTTCATGTTGACAGAGTCACTCAAAATTCATCTTTGGGACTGATATTTTCATTGTCTTACTTTGCTGTTTACCTGAGAGCATGTAAAATCTGGATAAACCTTTGCCTGTATAAAACAAGATAAAAAAATAACATTGGGATGGCATGTTTAAAATAGGACAACATGCGTCAGTATGATTTGTGAACAGATAACATTTGCCACATTTTGAAATTATGGGTATTTCTTTCTCTTGGCTTTACTGCCTAAAGTTATAAAAGGATCCTCAGTTCTTTTATCTAATGAAATTTTACTGGTGCAACATACTGAATCGTCATAATGCTGCTTTTTGTGTACTTGTAATTTTTAATTGTCTTTCAGCCTGATGTGGATGTAGTTGGTAAAATAGCATAAGGGGTTCTAGTGAAAACATGATTTAGCCATACCTTGTTCTAAGGACCTGTTTCAAAAGATGTGCTGAATCTGCAGAATTTAACCAGCTCGGGGAGAAATTCCCGGTGCCTGCAGGAGGCAGCAGTTAGAGGGAACAGGCTTTGGCTTAGAATGGGGAAACCCGATGGCAGTTCACTTTGTGCATCCGGAGGGAGAGGCACGAAGGGGGTCACCTACCAGAGTTACGAGCAGGCTGAAGTACCAACCCACAGCATAAAGAAAATTTTCCTGCTGCTCCTAAACCTGATCTCTCTCCCACTCATGTGCAATCTGTCAGAGCTTGTCTGGGCTCCTGCTGAGGTCAAATGCAGGTGAGCAGAGTTTACATTGCTAACTTTGTGTGTAAGTGGTTTGGTCATTCGTCATGAATGCCAAATGGGTGCCTTTACTCACCCGTAAATGAGCAGACTTTCACTGAGCTCTTCTGCCAGAGCCTAGAGGGGACCAACTTCTGTTCAAGGCTCCAGCTGCCGTGGGGTAAAGGGCTCTGGCAGAGGACTTTGGCTCTCTCTGCTTGCTCCTATGCTGTGAGCCACAGGTGGCTCCCAGCTTCATTGCTTCCCAAAGGGAGAAATGCCCCAGAAACCCAGTCACTTACTGCGTACAGCGATCTCTGCCACTAAAACACCTCCGGTTTGTTCCATGCGCTGTTTTCGTTTGTCACATGTCTCAAGAGATCAGAGAGAAAGGAACATATACCAAAAAAATTGAAAATCTAAATCCAATTCTCATGTTTCCAACTAAGGAAATAAAATCGATGTCAATATTGCTGCATATTTTCTAGGATTTTTTTTTTTATTGCAATTATTAGGGGTTTTTTGGTGCAGGAGAGATTTAAGGAGAGTCTTACAGTTCATTTTCTGAGGATTTTGGTGTGCCACAGCCCTTACAGCGACTGTCAGTGTAAAATGCTCTTTTCAGTTGTGAGATGGCAGGAGTCCACATGGGTGTCTGCTTGCTAATCACAGGTCCCCCGGGCTGTCCTTTCCACCCTGCCTTAAACAAAACTCCTGTCAAAAAGGAAGGGGGGAGCTGAGCTCCATCTATTTAACCCATGACTTCTGTGAAGGTTTCTGTTGTTGTCTATTGCTAATTATAATCATTGCCCATTGGGCAGAAACAGGAAGCACCAAATCCCTTCCATATAGATCATCTCAGGTCCAGCACTAATGATGCCTGTCACAGCTGACAAGGTCTGTGTTGGAGGCAGTGCTCTACAGATGAAAGGTCCTTGTCCATGCCCTGACCTTTGCAGATCCCCAGTTGTAGGCATTTGTTTGTTTTTTTGTTCAAACTCAGCGTGTGGTAATTCTGGTTATGAGTTGCTTGTAAGCAGAGACCCCCAGCTTGGTTCAGTCTTAATTGCAGCAGACCACCAGCTGCATTTTTGGGTTGGAAGTGGACTCGAGGGATGTTAGCCTGATCAAGCCTTGATCAGGGTGAGGAGAGAGTTCCACTCTGTGCCTGAAAGGATGACGTAGAAGTTTGACAGTACTGTGAGAAAGGCGGATATGGAGTACTGGGTTTGTGTTTTCTTTTAACTCTGGTCTGTAGCTATATAAAAAGTTGAAAAAAATCTTTAAAAACAAAGAGCAAAACCTAAGCCCAGAGCTTTTTCTTTTGCCTTTGAAACTTAGAATTTCTAACAATGATTTTTTGTCAAACATGCAAGTTTTGCACAAATCAGTGCCTCCTGATTAGTGCTGAGGCTGGGTTATCTTAACTGTTATCTTAATTTGGCTCCTGGACTGAGAAGGGGTTTAGAAAGAAAAGCTGCTTTCACCAGGAGTGATGTATTCCCTTCTCCAGCAAGAAATATTTGTTGCTGAAGCAACAGTATGTCGGCCAAGGAGCATTTTGGGCTTTCATCTCAGGTTAAATAAAATTCAACTTCATTTTATAGCAATGACACATTCATTGCATGAGAGAAAGAATAGCGAAGCTCTGGCTTAGTGAAGGAGGGAGGAAGTCTGAAGACAGACTTTTTAGTTACTCTCACGCTTACAGCAGCCAGTGCAAGCAGTGCGCACTCCCCATGCCAAATATCATGCCTGTAGAGCATGGTTGCCTCATTCCTACCTGAGGTCATAGGAGCCTCTTTGACCTCAGTCCCTGCTCCAGTAACAATGTATATATTTCACACAGAATAGGACTTTCGCTGGGAAGTGGTACTGGGAGGTTTGGTTTGAGCGGTGAGCTTTGAGCCAGGCTCTCCCCCTGCACCCAGGGTGCTCACAGCACCAAGGTATTTGGTAAAATGGAAAAAGCTCTACTTTCTCTTTTTTTTTTCAGGCTTGTTTTTAACGGTAGCAGTTTGTCAGGCCTGTAGTCTGGGATATCGACAAGAAATGAATTTTTGAATGACTGCCTTATTTCCCAATACGTTTAAACAAGTTGCGCAATGTTGCGTACGGTGCCTGTGGCATGACAGGGCTCCGAGTGCACAGCTGGCCACTCAAGTTCATGCACGGTGGTGGCTCTGAGAGCCCTGACATTGTCTCTGCACCCAGAGCGCCCTCTGGAGAGCCTTATCATCCTCTATCTAAATTTAGCACTATATGTTTCTCTGGGAGGGAGGTCTTACCACCGGGCAGGAGAACTTCTCACTGTCACAGACGTGCGTCTCGCAGTGCAGCCAGACCTTGGACAGCTTGGGGATGTTACGGAAGCGGAAAGCGTTGAACTGGAACGTCGCCCGGTTTGTTTTCCCATTCTCATGCACAAGGATGGAGTAGTCCGTGGCACACCTGTGTTGTGCATGGAGAACCAGTGTCAAAGCCTCCGTGGCTTCGGTGAAACATCTCCTGAGGTTGCAGCTTAATGAATGCATTTGCTCTGCTGTGCACCAGCTTCTGTTCTGCCTGCTTATCCCCCAGCCCCTGGCTTTCTCTCATCCTTGGGTCCAGGCTGGGCTGGGATGCTCCCCAGCATTCCACCAGTACTTACCCTTTAGTGATCAGAGGCCAGTGAATCTGGTAAAAATACTCCGAGGAGGGAGTTGCCCAGCAGTTGTTGAGAACAACTTTGAACCTGTGGAGACACAAACACCAGACTAGCAAGGAACGTTCTGAGTGCTAATTTATTAATTATTACTCCTTCCCTTGCCTACCTGTCACTTAAGCCCTTAGCTTCCACTCCAGCAAATATGTCAGAGCCAATTTCTGATGTTTCAACGACAAAAGGGGCTTCTTTTATACTTGAAAACTTGGCATTCTTTGAAAGACAAAGAGAAAGACATCATACGTTATTAGTAACATGCAAAGCAAAGGCTTGTGGAAACTTCAAACAGCTCTGAAGAGATGGACTCCAAAAGTCTGGGCTCCTATTATCTGTAAGCTCCGAACTCTATACCTAGTAGCAGGACTATTGCAAGCCCAAGATGGTGTTTAAAAATATTTCTGTTAATGTTTGACTTATAAAGATAATAAGTGACAGAATTTAATGCTATTTGTGTTGTGTTATATCACAGCATAGATGGGAAGCAAGCTTGCTGCTGCTTCTGGTACACCAGAGGCAGTGGGGGAAGCTGGTGAGAATGAGAGGCTGGAAATGATTGTATGGAATGGGGTTGGGAGATGGCCATGTGTCAGGTTAAAGGAATGAAGACAAGCAGAAATCATGTGCCCATACACAAAGGTTCAGCAGTCTGTGATTTGTACTTGTGGTGGCCAGCATGGTGAGAGCTGAGTAGGCTTAAGTGTGCAGGAAGAGCTTTGCCAGCTATAGTCATTCATCCGCTAAAAAGCCAGCCTGCTCAAAGCAGCGTGGTGTGTGGTGCTCAGGTGAACAAGTTTGGTTACAAAAACACTGAAGTACCTACCTTAAGTCCTGCCGCTTTTTATTGCCTAAGATCATAACAAAGCTAGCACTAAACTATACGCAGAGTAACATGTTTAGTCATGACTTTGGTTTACATAGTTAAGTCTACACAGCAGGTTTCAAGTCTGTGTAGTTCTGGAACTGCTGGGACTATCTTTCCCTGTTGTGCTCGCTTAGTTCCCTGGTACTGATTTTCTTATGTACCTTTTTGTCACCTTCACAGTGAGGTGGCTGTGAGGCACTACGATATTCCCACTGCAACATCTGATAGACTGGATGCCCTGAAGTCAAGGCTGTGTTTAGATTAGTGATCCTTGGCTGTTAAGTGTCCTGGGAAAGTCTCATTTAACCAAAGATTTCTCCCAAAGCAGAGAACTTTCAGAAGTACTGTCACAAAACTCCTACCAGTCCTTGTACTAAAGTGAGTTGAACCTGGTATAGTGTTTCTTCTCCAAACTCTATCACTCTAGACTGTTTTAGGAACTATCTTGCTTTTCTTCACAACAGGTTTCAGAGTTGAAGGTCTCCAGCCCTTCAAGCTTCATTACAGTCCTTTGCTTTTTTTAATGGCGCATCACGGACTAAAGGGCAGGTGAGACTGAAGTGTTTCCACGGGGTTACACTGCAGCTTGGGTACTATTTCTAGATGAGGAAATTGGCACATGAAGCACTGGAAGTATGGCCCACTGGTGATAGAGGGCTGTGTCAGGCAGCAGTAGATATGAGTAGCAAAAAAAATCCCAATCTTTTAGTTTCATTTTGGCAGGGAAAAACAAAAAAAAAGGTCATTGAAATTAACATTCTCTCCTCAGTGAGAATATGAACAAAATAACAAGGTAGTAGTCTGTTACCTTTCTGAGCTTGTTCTGTACTTGTGCTCAGTGGGAAAATGTATTAGTACAGTTCAGCCACTCCCTTCTTGACTCCTGGGAGCCCCATGGCCATTAGAACAAAACAATCATTTGGCAAAAGATTAAAGGTTCCAGAGCTCCATTGTTCGCTGTCTGTCATTTGTTTTTGCAACCATTCTGTCAGGAGTTGACAAAAACAGTGTGGTACCTCCTGAGATCTTGCCAGTATATACCACCAGTGCACCATACATCGGGGAAAAAAAAAGACCACATGGGCTTTCATGTGGTACCCAAAGTTTGACAAAATGTTTAGTGATCAATTGGTGCCCAAAATGCAAGATGTTGGGGGGGG
>VWZK01006292.1:624740-662175 GCA_013396935.1 Baryphthengus martii | reverse complement strand
GGGGGGGGGGGCAGGCGGAGATTTCCATCAGTCCGCCATATGGTAAATATTCCCTCTACCTGGCCTATAAAGGTAACATAGTATGTTATTAGTTGTGCTTTTTATAGCTGTATTATGAGAGACTCTTTTGGTGCTTTTGACTATGTTTTTGTGAAAAAAAGACTCCAAGAACAGGAGCTGGCTGCTCCAGTAGCACAGTGAAGTTGTGAGGGAGAAACACATTTCAAAACATCAGCCTGACATCCAGGGACAATATTTTGTTGGAAACAAAACTCCAGCATGACCTAAACATCTCTGGGGAATACAAATATCTGTCAGGTGAGAGGACCAGGAAGCAAACTGCAAAAGAAATGCATGGAGCTTTGCTCTATCTATAGACACTAATTGATAGCAGTGGTGCCTGCAGATGCATGCTGCTCTTTGAGTGGGACTACAAACAAGTTTTGCTTTTTCTTATAAAACCTGTCAAGGTGTTAGAAATATGCCTCTCAGCAGAAAAATCTACCTGATTTGGAGGAATTAAAAGAATAGTTGGTATGTGTCTGTCCTGTTCAGTTTAAGTATATCTCTGTTAATCGGCAGAAATGAGGACCCCTGCAAAACGCTCTATAATTATCTGTCCCAGACTAGTGATGTTCCATGCCAGGCAGCCCTGTTTTCCAGCTCCTAGGCTGAAGCCTATGGAAGTTGAAGGCAAAAAGCTGGGTGGCAAAGAGCACTTACAGAGTAGAAGTTGAGGGACAACTGACTTTCAAATGAGCCGGAGCTCCCATTCTTCACATGGATGGTCGCCACCCTGGGGATATAACAAAGTTTCTGTATGAGTGAGACGTGGTGTTAAGATGGGGTGAGGTGCACTCCCAGAAGAGGACATACCTTTGGTCAAAGGCGGCCTGGTTCACCAGGTAGTTGGCATTATATGTGCAGGTAAATGAGTAATTCACAGGCTGGCTCTTCACAATTACTGAGGAGTCATTGGAGACGATGGAGTTGTAGAAGTGATAAACGGGGTTCTTGAACTGTGTGGATAGTAAGACAGAGAAATGTAGTCAGTACTGAGTCTGAGGCATAAGGAACTATTTCGTTCTTTGAAACATGAAGACTCTGTCTGGTGACAAAACACAATTCCCAAGGAAACATGATTTTGTAGCTCTCTATATGCTGTGCCGCCTAAATATATGCCTTACCATATATATGTTCCATATAAGACAGGTGCAAATGGGTGACTAACACACAGTCTAATATCACTGAGCCTGCAAGTATTTTGCCTGTAGATGCAAAGCACAACTATTTGATTCCTCCTTTTCCCTGATACTGGAGTTTGCCGCCTCCTTCCACCAGAACTTAAAGCCTGCTCCAAGCTGAAGCAAACAGGACTCTCAAGTGAGTTCAGCCAATTTCTGAGTCCAGCTTAGGAATGTTGACCTCGATAGTCTTACCTCTGACTGCGTCCCACAGTATGATTTGTTTTTAGGTGACAAGTCTGGGATGATGAATTGGTAATATCCCGAATCATGGATCCCATTGTAGCAAATGCCTCCAAGTGCCAGCTGATTAACCTCCCATCCGTATGGACACTCCGGAATTTTCGTAATGATGGTTTTAGGATAGCAGTATACTAGAATTACATCTGAAAAGAAAATAATACACTTAGAGTGATATTCAGTGATGTTTTTCTTTCAAAGAGTTTGGTCTGCACACCTGCTTTCCGTTGGGATTAAACTTTGTGAGCAGGGGTGCGTGCTGAAAGGTCCCTCAACGTGAGTAGCTTTTGCTCCACAAAACTGATCTTTGGGTTGTTAAATTCTGTCCTCTTGGAAGAGTTTGGCCTTTGCCTTCTAATCAATGCAGAAGTTAGTGTAAATTATTTATCTTTCTGGAACAGCTGAACAAGGAGCAGAGACACTGCGGAGAAACTTGAAGTGAGAAATGGCAGCTCTGAAATCTATGCTCGGATTACCTTATGCTGCAGAGCTGGCTTCTGTAATGCCACTGATTAATGATAATTGGTGAAGTTTTTTGTTAGGCTTTGGTAGATTTGCAGCTTTTTGTAGCAGTGTTAGATCTAGGCCACAATAGATATTCTGCCCTTTCTCTCCTTGCATTAGCATTGCAGCATCAATGCAAACTGAATTTTTACAATTCTCAAGTTAAAAGCTAAGATCAAAAAATGAACTAAAAAGCCTAGCCCTGTTAACGGCAATAGTAAACGAACTGAAATCCTAGCCCTGTTAACAGCAGTGGTTAATAGCAGTGCAATATGTTTCCAGACATGGTGATTTCTAATACAACCATGAATATTGAACGTCATAACTTACAGAATGATTGCTTCTTGATAGAGAACTGGATGTTTTTCAAAGAGAATCAGGCAGTGTAAATTTGAATGTCTGGTGGGAATTGAAAGGGCAAATATTGACTAATCATTAGTGACCTGAAATTTGAGAAAGACTTCCAATTACTACATTCAAAAAAGAAAAAGACACTCTGCTTGGAATTATTCAATTATTTCTTTTAAAGCCCTTGACATTCTCATTTTTATGATAAAAGCCTAATTTTGCAGCCTTTCTGTGTCCATTAAGGAATGTTCAGAGGAAGTGAGTCAGAGACCTTAACAAATTGCTCCTTTCCAGTCAACAAACCTTCAGCACAGGAAGGCTGATTCTGCTTGTGTTGGTGGTCAGATTTGTAGCTCTGGTCACTTTACAGCTATGAAAATTCCTGCAGTTCAGAGAAACTGCTTGTGCAAATGAAGATGCTGAAATAAATGGCTAGAGCACCAAATACTTAGGATATACCATAAAATTACTGACAGCGGTCTGATATCAGTCACACACATAGAAAGGAAACACTACATTGAGGCGTAATCCAACACATTCCTAAAGCACATTTCTTAATTGCAGTGAATTCTATATTACAGATCTGTCTGGCACCAGATAATTTCAGTTTATAGGCAGAAATCAGTGTGCAATTAGAGCGTTATCTTCAATGATTATTGATTTTTCTTGTTTAATACAGCAATGTGGTTCAGAGTTCAGCCCAGCACATTCATTTGCCACTAGTCAACTGACAGCAGTTCGTGGCACTAAAGCCTATCTTGGACAGCAAAGATCTGCTGCATCTAGGCTTTGCTAGATATTTTCTAATTGTTGTTTTTTCTTTGACATTTTATACCTGAATTGTGATTGAGCTTAACTTTGTCACACTATGATTACTGCACAGAGTTAAGCATATGCCTAATTCTCTGTGGGGCTAGGACTTCAACGGTACATGCTTTGCTGTGCCAGCTGAAAGCAGATCAATAAATAAATGTAAGGATTAACTCCCTAGAATCCACAGTTTAACTTTCTGAGGAAAGACCTTTCCACCTTTAAATATAAACCCCCTCCTTTAGCGGCTTAATGACAAGAGAAGATCATAGGAGACAATGCGTTTTACCTGCTTTATTTGGACTGCAAGGCCCTGCAAGACCTCGAGCCAAGATGACCAGCAGATAAATAGTAAGAATCATCATTTCTTGCAATGATCTGAGGACACAGGGAATAAAAGCTGAAATCGTCTTTAAAATTGTAAATTAAAAGAAGACATTGACTACAGACCTGAAACTGTAGCTACTATTAAACATGCTCTTCTTGCAGAGAAAAACAAATAATGTTACTGATATTCTGTCACCCAATTAAACTGCACCTACAGATTAAATATTTCCAAGATCATTATTATCACTGGGTCACTATTGTGACAATTTTACAATTTCAGTTTAGTGGTGACTTTTAATTATTCTAGTTTTCCATTGTTCTTGTAAAGAGCCTAAAACTAAAGTTTTAGTATAACTGAATAAAACCAAAACAATAGGATCCGAAAAAACCAGAGGCAATAGAAATTATTTGAAGAAATATGATGCAATAGTATACTTTTGTGCTTATAAATTTAGTGCTGAAACTATTCTCTGTGGTGATGCCTATCCTGATGTATATAATCTTAACTTCATGTAGCTCAGTTTTGGTAAATTATGCATTTTCTTCTCTACTGATAAATGTTGAGGGTTTAGGAAAACACACATAGCAGTAATTTCCATTTCCGTCTTCAAACCTATAAGCTGTTTCCCACAGGGAGAAGCATGTACAGCCTGTGGGACTGGGACTGGAGTTCCCATATTTTCCCTTTGTAGACACTCTTCAGTGTCTGCCCTAATATATACATCACTGAGCAGATGGTCAGAAGTAACAAGTATCATTTAAGTAAAGAAAAAAAATCTTCCTGATTAAGAATTTCTAACAAAAGCAATCAGTTTCAATCTTTTAACTCAGCCTCTATTTAAGCATATTCATGTATAAAAGGCTCATACAGTACTTTTCAGTGACAATTCCTTCTAATTATAATCCTATGCATTCTACAACAAATTAAGCATTATACCTACAAGACAGGGAAGGGCTAGATATTTCAGATTTTCATTCCGATCTTATTCCAATAGCTGTGCTGTCGGCTCTTCCCAAGATGTCCTCTTTCAAATGAACCCAGCTGGTGTTATCTTCGCTTTATATAAGCAATCTTGTAAAAGGAGCCCATCTCTGGTTAAATCTCAGCCCGCCAGTATTGTCCAGTGTGAGAGAAAAAAAAAAAAAAGAATTCTAGAAAAGCAGTTCTCTTCCCCTAGATGGGACTCTGTTGCCGCTATTTGATTTTTTTAAGAGTCTGTCTGTGGTGACATTTTACAGATTTTGCAAGAAACTGAACAGAAACCTACTGCAGGTATATAACGGGCACGTTTTTTTTTTTTGTTGTGCAAGTCAATTAGGAAAATGTAGGATTTCTGCAGAGGTGAAAGCCACATCTGCATTCTAGAATTCAGTGCCGATGTATTTATAGGTATTAGATGCCTGTCTTGAATGGCTTTTTGACAATGTCAACCTTTTGTGCCACACAAGTGGACAAAAGTAATTTCAACAGATCACTTACCACCTTTGGGATTGTTTCTCTTTTTTCACTTATTTTTTCTAAAAGTTCGCAGGCATGTAGTCTGAGTTTAGATTGGATCTTACATAAGCTGAAGTATTATACTACATATTTGTAATACCTCATACTATGTGTATATAAGACTTCGCAATATACATTAAAAATTGCATTATAGAATGCATAAACCTGTCCATTGCACAGAAAATTGAAACGAATTTGCTCATCATATGACCATCAGTCATGTGGCTGCTATATGACCGTCTTGGTCAGCTGGTAAGATTTTTCTGGTGACCTGTTACATCCTGTTTGTGTTAGGTTTTAGTGCTCCTTCTATGGAAAGCCTCATTCTACCACATCTGTGGCAAGAGTTTTGTGTGGATCTGCCTTCTCTCAAGCAACTTTTGGCACATAGGGGGTACGCAGTAGTAGAGCTGTACCAGTTGTCATTAGTCTGGAGTTTATGAGGGAGGAGGAAGTGGGATGGAAGAGCACAGTGGCCCTGACCCTGAAATGCTAGATACCTGTGGGTGTCTCACCTGGGGTGAGATTTATGGGTGCACCTTCAGGAGAGTGTTCACTCCACGGAGTGTCTCAAGCCAGATGGCATTAGCAAAGCTCGGCCATGACTACACCGTGCATAAGGGATGTTAGCTCCCACCCAGCAACAACAGCGTGCAGGTGAACCTACAATGGCATGAAAATATTTATAAGTAATTAGAGTGACTTTTGCTTCTTGCAAACTGATCCAGAGCATAAAGAAAGATTGAAAAGCCTCTAAATGTCTGTGGTTAGTTTCAAATAAGTCTGAACCCAGACCTGAAGGTTCATAAGGATTGCAATACAGAGCACATCATAGGCTATTCATACTAGTCTCATAAGCAAGTCCTGCAAGCCATCACATTCTGATTTAAATGAGATTACTTAAAGATGTACACATGGATAAAATCCTTTGGCCAGGGTTTGTTGTTATTTTAATTGAATTAAAGAATAATCCACTGAACAAGAACTAAAGCTCCTAGATAATTTGGTGTGACCTAACTAGGGATTATCCTTATCAGAAATCATGAAATAATGAAGATTTAATTCTAGCCTCACCCCAAATCCTGCCAGGCACTGAGGTCCAAATTTGATTTCGTTAGCCCAGCTCTGAAAATACACTGTGTAAATACTCACTTATTTTTGTCTTTCTGTGTGTTTGAGTGTGTACTTGGTCTGGAACCAGAAACTGCGGTTTCTGGTGAGACATTATGACCCACCCTGCTATCAAGCATATTTAGCCTAGAAAAAAAAGGGGAAGCTTGCAGGAGAAATCTTGTGACTTTGGGCATGAGAAAGGCCTCACAACCATGTACAAACTGATTCAAGCTCAAGGGATCAGATTCAGCCCTGGGGTTGGCCTTGGGTCTCTCAGGTCTGCCCACACAGGAATGATGGGGAGCATAAGATATGTGGTTAACCTCGATTAGACATAGTGCAAATGCCTCGTTAAAAATTATGTAAGTGGTCAACCTTGCCATAACATTAACAAAGCCCTTGAAACACAGATTAGCTTTGTTCTGATGATTTTTAGCAAATACTGTACTTGAATTATCATTGGTGTAACGCTACAGGTTTCAGTGGAATTACTCCAAGATAGATCTAGTCCCATAATTTTTGAGAGAAAATAAATCTCTCGCTATCTTCTCACAGAAAAGTAATCTCCATGTACATAATACCCCTTTTAGGTGAAAGGCAGAAAACAGAATGAAATCCGTGAAACAAATTTGGCAGAAGTACCAGCTGGTGTACAGTAGTTTGCATTTGCAAAGAAACAAGCACAAAATGTACCTAAGCCAACCAGCATTTGATACCTGTTCTAATCAAAGGTGAAGGCTTGGGGCAGGGTTAGGTTTCTTTCAGTAACTACACATACAGAAAAAAGAAAAGCCATTAAACTGCAAAGCAGACCACTGAGGATTGTTGCATTTCCCTGACTCTTTCCAAGCCCATTGAATAATCTCAGCAATCTAAGTATCTGTAAAGATTTTGACAAAAAGCAAATGAAGGCCTTATTGTGAATTTTACCTACAAGGGCTCTTGGAGTTGTCTCTCCAGCTTTGTCCCCCATATTGTAATGGAAAGCTGTGCGAGTATCTACTGTCTGGTTCTTACATGAAAGAAATGAAGATCTGCTGTTTGAATCTGCAAGCGATATTGTGACATCCAGTTTTCATTGTTTTGTAGAAAACAATAAACCTGAAGAGTTTCTTAGCTATATGGAAGGATTTCATGGGCTAATGAGGAGACAGCTGGCTGATTCCAGGAGGACTGAGATCTGATGACAGTGCAATGAGGCCGCAATGTATTGATCATGGTGTTTCCAACCATGCACCAAAACCTGGCATACACACTTTTGTCTAAGCAGTGTATTTATCCCACAAGCTAGGAGGCATCCATGCTGGGTTTGGAAGCATGGTAACTGCATTTATATTGGGCCTGTTTTGATTTAATTGGTTGGAAATGCAGCACTGTGTTGGTACAGTCAAACTTGTTCTAGATCCTAAATCTGCAGTGAGCTGTGCTGTGTAGATTCATTGCCTCAAGTCAAAAATACCTCATGGATTCCAGCATTATTTTACCTTTCATAGAATACATATATTTCCAGTAGTTAGTTACTCATGGCACGTGCTTGGTCACTCACTTCAGAAGATGACTGAGTCACTGTCCCTGGAGGTATTTAAAAGATGTGTAGATGTGGCACTTAAGGACATGGTTTAGTGGTGGACTTGGCAGTGTTAGGTTTACAGCTGGACTCAAGCTTAAAGGTCGTTTCCAACCTGAATGATTTTATGATTCTGTGATTCTATTCTGTTCTTGTAAGCGGATGATAAACCACGCAGGTGCGTAGCAGAGCACTTGGGACCCACAGATACCCTGCACCCACAATCCTCAGGTGACTGACGTTGTTCAAGAACTGCACAAAACAAATCAAAAGCAGGGGAAATTAGAAGAAACTGTGGTTTTGGAAGTGGGAGTCACATAAAAGTCAGAGATGGCGGTTCAGGCTGCTGGAAGAGTCTTCTGCTCTAAACTTGCTCATGCCTCACCTGTCTGTCAGGGTAACTACGCAACACTGAATCATAATGTTTCAGCACAGACCCGGGGCCATACACTTGGCAAGACAGTGCTGCTCTTGGTACATGCACTCCCTGGGGAGTGGGTGAGCACAGACTCAGCTGAAGAAGCATTCCCTTGACATTTCTGCTGTTCGAGGCTTTCACACAGATATTTACAACAGCAAATCCTGCCGAGCATAGAATTGTGGCTGAAGTAAATAATCATATTTCTCGTTCATTTGAATACCTGATCCTGTTGCTATTTAGCTTTGCCAGAGTATTCAGAGTAACAGTCTTTTGAAGCTTCTCCAACAAAGTTCTGCTTGGATTTCGGTCCTGTTGGAACAAAACATCGGTTTCCGGCCGAGTTTCCTTGAAGCCTTTGTGTGGGTAAGTGTTCTATTTGGTGTATTTTTTTTTTATGGGCTGTCTTGGAGCTAGCTGGTTATGCAGGATAAAGATTTGGGGCTTGATTTAATAAAAAAAAAAAGAGCCTTGGTTTAATAAAGGCTCACGACATGTGAAACAGATCATGCGAGACCGGAACTGATGACTTAACACTCATCACGTGAGACCACAGCCATCCTTGGCCTGCCACCATTTGGAGATGCCTAAACTTGCCAGGCACTTGGTTCATTTGCCTAAATGAGGCAGGGATTGCATGAACAGATGCTGTAAGGTGGCCAAGATACCTGCGGCTGTGACACAGGACCTCCAGGAGACTCATGCGCTTTTGGAGTGGCATCTGGAGGCCAGGCAGGATACTCAAGGACATCTTAAACGGCACTGGATGTCTGTGTGGGCATCTGAATTGAGACCAAGCAGGCACACTTCTTTTTTTGTTTGCCTTGGAAGTCTAAGCACCCCTGTGCACTCTGTGGTGCACATGCCTGAGCCTGCTCAAGTCGGCACAGCACCCTCAAATTACTCAAAGTGCCCAAGGCTAGCTTCTAGGTAGAAGTTTAGAGCACTTTTGGGGAAAGATAGCTTTGAACTCTACAGGCAAGTAGAATTGCATCTGGGTCTCCCATAGTCCTGGGCAAGGGCTCAGAGCAGCAGCCCTGTCTCCTCCAGCTGTCCTTTGAAGAGAGCGTAGCTGTGGCTGCCAGGCTCTGATGTAAAGCAGTGCTGCTGTCCCACTTGGTACGTGCCATAGCAGAACTGGAGGGATCTTCTTTTGAGTATATGTGGATTAAGTGTTTCACAGCAAAATGATGTTGCTGGGGATTAGCATTCTGGAATCACCTGAATGTGGCCCTAAATGGCTTCTGAGGTGCTTAAGTGCTTTTTTGGATCTCAACCATGCTGTCCTGTATAACACCTTGTAAGCCTTTTAGTTCTTGTTATCTCAACAACAGGTCTTGATCTCTTGGCAGTGTGGGGTGGGGGGTGGAAGGGAAGATTTTAAGAGGAAGGTGAGAAAGAAGGTAGAAAGGACTCTTTGTGTCTTTCATTGGTTTAATCTCAGGTTGGCAGCTGGCTCTGATACAATAACCACTGCTGTTCTTGCTCCAGTAATGCTCACTTTTCTAGATGTTATCCCACTAGTGCTGGGAATATGATATTTCTCAGCTTGGGTTGGGGTATGTCACTACAACTTTGAAAGAGTTTGTAGCAGCTGTCTAATTCCTGGCCATGATGCGTTGGCCATAAGTAATGCTGCTTTGCCCAGCCTACATGCTTTGCTTCAGAAAAACTGACAAAAAAAAAAACCCACAACAAAACAAAAGGATCACAGTGCAGTAAGGCATTAAAGAGATATTAAAGGCAAATTTCTCCTCTGATGTCCATCAGTGGCAATTCCATTGATCACTGAGGAACTGACCCTAAATTTATGGCATTTATAAAAAATATGGTTAAATAAGAAAAAATAACGCAAAGAAAAATGCAGAGGAAAACTGATAAGTACATTTCAGAAGCAGGAGGAATGCAGAATGACAGTAAAGGATGTGAATGCCACCTAGCTTGAAAGTGCTGTTATCCATTCACGTTCCCAAGCCTAGAAACCTTTCCTCAGATTTGGAGTCTGTATTGCTCTTGGAGCCTGGAGTACTCCTGCTGCCTCCGTAACACCTCTACCCTTAACTAAGCTGTGGAGCCTATTTCCAAGTTCGTGATTACCTGATGGTCTGAGCCAGCTAAATTAGAAGCCTGCTTTGTGGGATTTGGATAGGATTGCACATATGAAGGACTGGTAAAAATTGGGTTCTAGAAATGCCCACCATAATTCCTGTCCTTTGAAGAGTTAAGATCCATTTGTTCTCCTTGTGAAATAATCTTTGAGTATCTGTAGTGAGGCCCTCAAATCAGACACAAATCTCTGCACTTCTGTCAGTAGCAGCTGATGATTAAAATCACAGTTCTGGTTTCCTGTGCTACATAATCCTGCTAGTTCATTCTTAGACCTACTTTTCTTAGCACACTGTATCCATTATACTAGTGTTGTCCCCATTTTTGTAAGTTTGTGATTTTTCAGCAGTCTGATAGCATCATACTTGGAGACAGTCTCTCTTGCTGTGAAAGGGATCTGTTTATCATAAAGAATTGAGTGGCTCTGAGAGCTACATGTATCAAAGTTAACTGCATTAATTAGATGGTGCTGTACTTGTAAAGTGATCATAATAATGCTTATCACGATCTTAGTACCATTATCTCTGTTTTGCAGATAATGGAACTGAAAGGCAAAGCCCAGTGCAGGGCTCTTGAGCTGGCCATACTGCACTTACCTTCCCTGTGTCATTAAAAGAGTAAGCAGCTTGGAGGAGACGCTATCCAAGCAAAGAGGGAACAAGCAAAGCTTTCTGGGAAGCCGCAGGACAATTGCCGGGACTGTCAGGTCATGTATTCTGGAACAGAGGACTCCCATTTACCTCAGAGGCTATTTTACCACCTAAAGCACTAAACTGCCCCTGCTTGTCATTTTATCATTCACACTGGTGAAGCCAGTAATAAGCCTTACGGCTTTTTAACAAAGATTTGATGACTCACAATCATCAGCAGCTGTGTGTCTCAGTGGTTTTTTCCTCTTCTGATGCCATAAACAAAGTTTTTCTTTGCAGTTTGTCAAGACATAGCATTTAGTGCATTCAGCCTCCAAAAAGGTCACTTTCTGGGACTTTCCATAGATAATAGACCAAATTTCAGGTCAATTAAAGGATACAGATTTCTTCAAATTGCACCTACACACTAATAATGATATACATTGAGATGGTTCTTTCCATTCATAATGTTTTCTAATAGTAGAGAGAAGTTACAGGCTCCATGTGGTGGGATGAAGCAGAGCAATCAAGGCTAGAGGCTTCAGACACAGGTGTTCATATACTTGCTGGTGTATGACTCAACAAATAATAAATAAAAAAACAGACCTTCTTTTTTTAAGTGATTGAAGATAGGGTTTCTTGGGGAATCACTGAAACACCAAATGCAAGAGCTGACCGTGTTACTGCCCATATACAGCTCTTCAGAGATTTTCACAGGCTTCCCCTGATAGCCAAGTGTGAGAAAGCTGACACCTTTAGTTTTTTTTTTTTTTTTTCTGGGCTGTAGCTGTTGTTGCATTGATTCATTCAAAAACAATTTGACCAACTTGCATGATGAACACAAGTACTGTCTGCCAGCTTTTAAAATGATAATTTCGGTCTTCTAGAGTGGCTACCAGTAGTAACTGGATGAAGTACATCACAGAATGCAATCGTTTCAATCTAAGCTAGCTAACAAAGCATTGTGGTCATCTGCAAAATGTTTCAATTATAATATACCAATGGCATTCATATAATATTTCCTATAAGCTATTTCAGAAAGTTTGACACTCCTATGAAAATCCCTCAGGAGTGAAATAGTCTACTTTCCAAGGAATTCAGAGTTGCTCTCCTTAAAAACCGACTATAGCTCCGAGTACTTGATTCTCTAGGATGGACTGTGCTGAAGACTCTAGACTGATTATGCTGTTAATGACACAGGAAGCGCTGCTGCTGTTTGTTTATTCTGAGATTAGCTAAAATTAGAAGTTGACCCCATGTTTCTGAATTCATTTAAAGGCAAAAATACAAGTTACTGATTCTGAAATTTTCTGGAAATGCAATCTCTAAAGCCAAAGCACAAAAGGTATCTTCCTTGAGCTGCGAGTCGGTTCTTAAAGGATTCTGAAATGAAAGGTGTCTGGGCCAAATGATATATATCAGCAATAACCACTGACCAATTTCCAAGGTAACTCCTTAACATGGTATGCTGGACATCTACAGAGTTTTAAGATTTTTAAAGATGAAGAAGATGTCAGAGCTTTGTTTTAAATGCTTGAAAATAGCTGGATAAATTCAATATGTATCAACTGGACAGACCTTGGTCTATTCACTGCTTGGCTATACCAAAAGCACCTAACGTTGAAGAGTTATTCTTTGCATCTCTGAGTGGTCTTGATATCTAAAAATTGAGTAAAAAGAACAGGGAATACTGAATTTTTGACAGCAATAGGTGAAGCTATATTAATAGTGCTTCAGAAAGTAGTAAGGTTTAAAGGGCAGAACTTGAAACACTGGGAAAGGGTCTGTTTTCACAAGATCTTCCTTAATATCAGTTTTGGGTTTCCTCAGTGGGCTCCAAAACAAAGTACACTCAAATGAATAGTCAGTTCTAAAGATGTAAGCTGATTTTAGAGTATTCTGAAACACTTTGATGGAAATGCGTTTGGAAAAAAATAATGTAGCTGAAATGCCCTACATCTAATTAGGGGCTGGTGGTGATATTATTTTAGCGTGAAAATGAACGTATACAAGCTATGGCAATACCTTCCATTCCAGGCTGTCAGAGACCTTTATAAACATTTTGCTTCAGACACCAACTGGCCAGGAGATGGTGTTAGTGGTGTACTATAAACAGACAGCACGTGACACAGAAAAGAAAAGTGGCTCACTCACTCCTATGAAATCTGGTGAAGACGTCTCACCCTCCTCTGCGTGCTGCCCCATCTCTTTGGCCTTTCATTGGCCTGTTCTGATCATTTGCATTATCGATAATAATTATGATTATTTAGTGTTGCTGTTTCAATATGGCAAATGGGCAATGATACGAAGACAAACATAATTTCCTTGAATCTTTGGGGATACATTCATTAACTAATAAAGTAGATAATTTATTATCAGGTAATTTAAAATAGAACAGATCAAAGCCTACACCACTCAGGAGCAGCAAATGTGAGTGAAAGGAATTCAGTCATCCAGACATTTTTCAGTTTCCTTCCAAGCCTCAATCTTGTGGCTAGTTATAAGTAGTATGGAAAGACATTCCTCTTCAGGACAAAAAATACCACATGTTCCTTTCCTCCTTCAACTCCTGGCAGGAACTAATTCAACTGACATCCTCAGCTATGAGTGACCTCAAACCTTTCATTCTCCTTTTCTATCATTATTGTTAATCCTTATGTCAGCTCATTTCTCCACTTTCTAGTCTTCATTTTCCCCTTGTAGTCCCCTTGCAACCTTTACGGTTTGTCCAATATGCCACTAAAACCACATTGTCTGCAGTTGTTACTATGTAATGCCACCTTCTCATATTCTGGGCTGGCTTCTCATCTTCACACCCCCCTTTATATTTCCTCTCCCACCCTCTTTCTGTTCAGTTACCACTTTTATTGAGCTCAGTGAACACTGATGCTTGTACAGGCTCCTTTACTTTATGACTTTGCCTGCGTGTGAGATTTTGTTTGTAAATCTTTCCTTCTGACACTCCCTCGATTTGTGCAGTGTTTCAGAACTTTGTTGTTTCCTGCTTGGTCTTCTGCTTCTGCTCCTCCAGGAAAGGCTCTGCAGGTGGGGAGACAGTAGTTGGTGTTGGGCAGTCGATGGTGGCCAGCTAGCACGGTACCTTGGCATTAGGCTGTTGCTGCGATCCCAGGTTATTAATGTGCTTTATTGGCTATTTTAATCACTGCCATTCAGAGAAGGAAATAAAGGCTCTTTTGCTTCCTGTGTTACTGCACAGTTGCAGCTGGCCTGGACCCTTTAGTTTCAAGCTAACTATTCTCTCTTGAAAAAGAGTGAGGAGTCCAGGTACAACCTGAGTTTTGCTGGTCAGAGGCCCCAGAAGCTTAAAGGAGAAAGAGGGAAACTGTACCTTGGTGTTTCATTGTTCTGCCTTCTCCAGGGAGCTTTCCATGGTTCGATGTGCCAGGGGACCTGCCCCAACCTTCCGTGATGCATGGACTGTCCTTGCCTCTCATTTTGCACAGATCACACAAGATCGGGTTGCTCCTCTTGCCCTCTTATCTTACTTGTCTATCCATGCCAAAGCTGGGGTCATCCTGACTAGTGGACAATATAGTTCTTGTGCAGGGACATGCCCTGATATTTGTATCTAAATGCTGTATATAGTTGTGTTATCTACAATAGTTATTATCTTTTAGATTTAGCACACTGGTCAAAGTGTCCTAGATGGCCTGGGAAAAGAGCCATCAGGATTAAAGGCACTGAGATCAATCACGCTGATGTTTTATTTATGTGTTTGACTATTGTGATGGTAATGGCTTTTTTCTGCCTTTCCAGTGTGCTCTAATTTTGAATATTTTTTTCTTCCTTTTAAAATTACATAGCTCTTCTACTCAAACCTTCCTGTTTATGGTCAAATAGCTTAATTCCAGGGAGACCTGGAACCTAAATACCTTTAAAAAAATTGATCTAAGTGATTTAGATGTATAATTCATATTTTCAAAAGAAACTGTTTAGGAGTCAAATTCTAGTGATTTTCAGGATTGCAAAACTGCTGGTCCTCTTTCCACTGTTATTCAGCACTGGAAGCTTCTCCATCTATATTTGCCAAATAAATCTATTGCACTTTGAGTTTCCTGCAGAACAGCTTTTTAAAAAAATAACTCCCATCTTTAACAAAATACCTTTTCCAATGAAGTTATTTTGCCTGCAGTGAGAATACTTTACAATCAGGCTGTTGAATCCACCATGCATTCTTCCAATCGGTCTTCATCCTGCAAGTACAAGGGAGCCTCCATCATTTCTTAGGGCATTCGAGATTCATTGCTCTGAAAAGCAGTGCTCCTTCTGAAGATGATGTGTTTGCCTTTAAGTTATTTAAAAATGGGAACTAATAAGGAGATAACACTCCATTTCATCAGGACAGTATATCTATAGGATATACCAGTATTTCTATAGAGTTCATTATTTCAGCTTTTCATCCAAATTCTGCAGAGAATTAATGTGGAAATATTGCAGTGTTCTTCGGGATGGAGATTCTGCTTACAAAGCTGGAAGCACTTTTTGTTTGGGAAAGTTTTCTATACCCCTGAATTCTCTGAAGCATAAGTTTTTCTCCCAGGAATGATACAGACTGAAATTTTTACTTAGGAAGGGCAGAGGGAAATGTACTTATTCAGTATGTTTCTTTTTAAAGACTGGTCTTTAAGAAATTGAAATGCCGAGTGTATGAGTGAAATTGTATTTGAATACAAAGAACAGTTAATACAGAATTGGAAATTTGTGTATTAGAATGTGAGAAAGCAGAAAATAGGCAAGTGTGGTTTGAGTACACACATCTATGAAATCCTAAGGAAAACAGCAATAGAATTCAGGAAATATTTAATCAGTGGTTTGAACATACCTGCAGCTTAGGCTTGGTAAATAAGTGACTACTCAAGGTAAGAATGCCAGAACAGGAACATTTTTAACAGGCTACTGACAGTTATTTGAAATGAACCTTGTCGCCTCATGCCTCTCAGATATAATGTTAAGAAATTCCTTGGGTGTCATGGCATCATGTTATTTCAAAATATTTTATTATTTTCACCAGGCTGTCTTTGAGCTGAGAAATCTGTTGGTTAAAATTTCATTTAATTGCTGCAGGTAGGATACCCTTCAGGAAATTACTGTCCTCACTCCTGCTGGGATTTCTGTTGTTGTGGTGACGAGGTTTTTCAAACACTGTTTTGGAAAAGAGTCCTAGGGTTGTCATTAATACATAATTATGATAATGAATTATCATGGCTTCAGTTTGCCTTCCTGTAATGCCAATGGAAGATCTGTGCGCATATCCACAGTATGATAAGAGTCTTTAGGTGGCATTTACAGTAATTATATTAATTACAGATGTGTTAGGGTAGTATTACCACTTTATAGCCCTTGGACGGACTATTTTTATAGTCCATGTGCAAAGGTGATACTTCCCTTTATTTTGGTGAGTAAGGACTCTCACAGTTATGTGGGAAGAGGATGGCTTTAGCTGGACTATGAGTGCACCTGTGGCTGTGCAGCAGTGGAACATGTCCAGTCATCCAAATGGACCAGTTTCACAGCATGGCAGCCTTTATTTTCTTGTGCAGACGTGTTGTATGTGAAACATAGTTCTGAGAAACTGGAAGAAATTCAGGAAATAGAAAACATTTTGCATAAGCTGACCACATGCATTAACCTGTGTAAGTGCCTGAGTAAGAATGTACTTGTGCTTTGCAATCATAACTTTTCTCATTTTGCTTTCTACGGTTTATCTTTCAGTTCACATACTTGGGAACTTAATATTGACAATTACATCCATTTAGACAGAAATTAAAGTAAGGAGTCATCTTGTTTTTCTGTTATATTGGTAAGTTCTTTTTGTCACTATTATGGAGTGTGTGGGTACAAAATATATTATAATTTTGGAAGATGGAATGAGTCCATTTTTTGTTTGTTTCCCTCTCACTGATGGTGTTAAAAAGACTGCAGGATTGGCATCGACATTACAGTTGTCTGAATGGCTCTGGTGACTCTTCAGTTATAGTTAAAAGAGATTCTGTTGTACAAAAGGCAAAGGGAAGCAAACCACAGAGCCCAGTTTATAGAAGGACTTGAGAGTGGTACGTGTACGCACAATGAATTAGGATGTCAAAGCAACCTGGAGGATTCTGGAGTGTTCTGGTAAACTTTGAGGCAGAACAGAATTCAACAACTATGTGCAGATCCTGATAGCTCAAGAAATTCCACTTTTAAAACTGTGCAAAAGGAGTATGGTTTCCTTTAATCATTGTGGAAAGCTCTGAGAGGCAGGGGTGAAGGAGAAAGGGGCAGGCTGATCAGTCCAGGCACTAATTAGGGCCAAGGTCTCTTGAGGAAGTTAATAAGTTTCTAAATAGCCAACTAGCAGCTGGTAGGGAGTGGAAGAATAGTCACTCTCTGCATCGTGCTTTTATTTCTGTCCTAAAGTGAGAGATATCCTTAGAAGATCTGTGGTCAAAAGTCTTCTATGAGGAAATAGCTGCTTCTGATGGGAAAACCTTTTTCTTACATAATGCAAGGGAAAATTTAAACATATTTTTAGCCTCTTGAGATTGGTGATGATTTACATGAGTATCCCCTGAGTGTTATTGGAGGGCTCAGACTAGGATATTTTGACTGATTTTTAACTGTTCTGGTCTCCCTGCCCCTGCATCCGGCTGTGCTTCTGAAAGCATCTGGCATGACTGCTCTTGTTTGCACTTCTCCCCCATCTTTGTATGCCATCTTCCTGACCTTGCTGGGTAAACATTGCACTAACACAGCTTTTGCATAGCATTCATTTGTTTTTTAAAAACATTGAAAGGCAACAGAAATGCAAGCAGGTAAGTGAATGAGGAAAAGAAGTAAGCTGGGGTGGGGGGTGGCAAATGAGCACAAAGCAGTGGGGAGGATATGCTCTTAGCACAGACTAGAAAATTACTATGGAGGGGCATGGGCTCTTCTTCACTGAGCGTGTGGTGCTGTGTAGATCGGTTGTCCTGAATCAGGACAGAGATGCATACCTGCCGGCGTGCGTGTGTTCAGTTGTGGGTGTAAGTACAGCCCTTAGCTCAGCACCCACCTGCGGATATGTGAATCAACAATGCAGTGCCAGTGAGGATTTGCTCACTCGAGTTTTCAGCTCTAGGAGGGTCTGGTCTTTCTGAACCACTTGCATGGTGGACTTGACTTCATCAATTTTATTCCCCCAAGACTCTATCCTACGCATGCCTAATAGGGATTTAATAACATGCATGGGCTAAGGAAAATATTTTATCTACTATGGGATTCCTTTTCATTTTCACCACCTTATCATCTGATAGTTCCGCATCAGGAAACACCAGTGCATTTCTTTCCAATTTGAAATGTCATTCCTGTGGTGGCTCATTTCCGAGTCACATCTTTTCTAATCACTATACAAGTAACATTGATGTAGCAACAAGCAATTAAAAACCCCCACACTATCAATTGAGTGTGTTTCCAGAGCTGTAATTAATTCTCCTGTGATGTGGTGGCATGTCTTCTACTGTTCTTGTTCAAACAGCCCATGGTGGTAGCCTATGTTTCATGATCTTAATGGTGAAGGCATTGATTGTTTCCAAAGCAAATTGCCTGCCACCTTCTTTTTGAAAAAAGCTATTTCTCTCCCACCTGTAAAACAGGTAGCTGTTAATTCGCTTAAAGATTATGCTCTGCTTTTTCTTGATAGCAGTTGTTTTGTTGTAGATATAATGGCCTAGAGATACTGCTTTACTTATGTCATGTTTATCATCTTGTAACTGCTTTTGCTTAATGATCTTTGGCTCAGGACCCTGGTTAGTGGACAATACTCCTCATGGCCAACACCTATATAAACTGGTGATGTGAACAGGATATAGTTGACTGTATGTGCATAATTTAATGAACTTCAATATTGTTCCTTTTAGGCGGCATATGAAAGGGAATTGCCAATGAGTCATGAGTTATTTGCAGATTATTACTATCCAGAACCTGATACCAAGGCAACGGATTTATTCCCTGTAATTACTGTGTTATTCATTGCATTGTGCAAGAGATCAGTTTCAAACATAAATACATTGAGTAGTTCATGGATAGGAATAAATCCTGTTACGTTCAAGTACATACATGCTGCCTGTTAGCCCTGGCACAGGGAATTAGAAGTCTTGTGTAGTTTCTTTGGATTTTTCATACTCTGTTACTAGTACGTTAATGTAATTTTTTTTCATTTGGCTGCTTCATTTTTTATGGTAACTTCAAAGAAATGACTTGAGTAGAATATCTTTGACTTTGTTCTGAAACTCACCATGCTCACTGGGAATCTCTTGTGTATTTCTGAGCTCTGGGTATCTTTGACAGCTGCATAAAGTCTTAGGAAGACGTAATTTCCCTTCAACGTTCCAACCAGGATTTATCAGTTAAGGTATGTTTATTTTTTTTTTTTATTGGTTATGTTTTCTTAGGTATAGAAGACAGAATCACTCCGTAGAACATATTCCTGTTTCTTGCAGCTTGTATTCAGACTAGAGGCACTTTGGGAATTTTGATGTAGCATAAAGTCCTTTTCATTCACAGTCCCTGTGCTGCAATTCAGCAAGACCGGGACAGGCTGGAGGGCTGGGAGGAGGTGAACCTAATGAAGTCCAACAAGGACAAGTGTAGGGTCTTGCACCTGTGGAGGAATAACCCCATGCACCAGTACAGGTTAGGGTTTGTCCTGCTGGAAAGCAGCCCCATGGATAAGGACCTGAATGTCCTTGTGGACAACAGGTTAACCACGAGCCAGCCATGTGCCCTTGTAGCCAAGAAAGCCAATGGCATCCTGGGGTGCAGTAAAATGAGTGTGGCCAGCGGGTCAAGGGATGTTCTCCTCTATTCTGCCCTGGTAAGGCCATACCAGGAGTACTGTGTCCAGTTCTCGGCTCCCCGGTTCAAGAGACAGGGAACTATTGGAGAGAGTTTGACAGAGGGCTACAAAGATGATGAGGAGACTGGAGCATCTCTCTTATCAGGAAAGGTTGAGAGACCTGGATCTGTTTAGCTGGGAGAAGAGAAGACTGAGAGGGGATCTTATCAGTGCTGGTGAATATCTAAAGGGTGGATGTCAAGAGAATGGGGCCAGTCTCTTCTCAGTGCTGCCCAGTGGTAGGGCAAGGGGCAATGGGGACAAGCTAGAACGCAGAGAGTTCCACCTAAACATTATCTACTCCATGATTTGTGCAATGATCTCTGTAAAACAACTTTCTGGCCCAACTTGAGGCTACTCATAATCAAATTCCACTACTGGTTTCATCAAAGCTAAAACAGTGCTGGCAGCCTCAGTCATTTAGAAGCAAATTGTGCCATCCGTTTTACAGAAAAGTAGCCAGCAACTCATGTAGTCTTGCACTGACTGAGATCTTTTGCTTCATATTAACTCAAGGACAGTGTGAAAGACATCCATGCCACGCAACCTTTTTTCTACCATCTCGAGAGGCTTTTCTCATTTTCAGTGTCACTCTCTGGGCTGTATTTAAGCTGTGCTATGGGGCCAGAGAACAGTGCTTGGGCACAGACCAGCCATGTGATCACAGACACAGTATCACCCTGTGCCTTTGGCTGCCCTTCAACCTCTGTCTTGTATTTTTAGCTTCCAGTCTCCTTAGTAGAAGAATTGCCTCTTCTTACCGTGTTTGTAGCATAGTGGGTAGATCAGCAGTTCTGCCCACTTCTCTTCTGATCTGTAGTAAAAAGTAAATATTAAAAAATAATTCCTTAATTGTGATTAAGGGATAATGGTGTTTCCTAACACAGAGATGACAAGGCATTCTTGTTTAAGGGAATTTGTTTGAACTAGAGTCCCAGCTTGGATGTCTTTATCACACAAGTGCTTCAAATCACTAATCTCCTGCAGTCCAAACTGGTATTTATTCCTGTTCAATGTCATATCATTTTGCTTGGTGTAAGAGAACATACCACACAACCCACAAATTGTGCTGGCGAGCATATTTAATCACAGATCAGAAGATTACCTATAATTAGCTCCATCACAGCCAGATCATTGAAGATCTTCAGTGGGAGGATAATATCTACTCCAAGGACAGAAGCAACTCTGCAGGAAAGATGAGAATCCAGCTGCAAAGTACTACTAAACTAGATTTGAGCCGGTTAAAGCCTTTGATGATCAGTCTGAAGTTGTTTATAGTTTCATATTTCAAAGTCCAGGCTTTGACTTCCTTGAGCTGTTCCAGAGGGTAACTACAAATATCCCAGGGCTTTATGTCAGGCCTGTGCATCTAGATAGACTCTTCATTTATCTGCTTTGTACTGTTCTGTCAAGGCTTGTCAGCTGGGATGGAGTTTACCTTGCCCATCACTGAAAGTCAGTAGTTTGTCTATATTTGGACTAGTCACCTTTAAATAACTTCACTTTCAGTGCAAAGAAACAAGGTCCTACAGAGCCTGTTACAAGCAATGCATCTAAATGTTTGAGGTATCTACTTTGGGATCAGATTAACTGTACCCTAGAAGTCAATGTTTCTTTCTAGAGTGAGATACAGATATACATATCTAAGCTTAGCTGGATGAAACTTGCCCAGTACATTTGCCCTTCAGTCCACTTCAGCTTTTCCTTAGCCTCTCAGTAATCTCTCAGTATTAGCAGGACTAAGTAGGATTTAGGATGACTTTTCTATGTTGTAGGAGACACAGAGAAAGCATAGAGAATCGCAGGGTGTGGCAAATCATTTCTATAACTTGTTCAGACCTGCAACTCTACTCCTGTTTTATGTTATTAAAGCTTTTCCAGAAAAACTCTAAATGATCATCACTTCTGAGTGTACTAGAGCAACACTTGCTACCTCACAGATCTTGTAGGTCTAGCACGTGGCCAGGGAAACATAATCACAAGTCCCCGTGCGCTAGAGCTGGGGTTACAATATCGTGGTCACGATATATGCAATATTGTCCCAGATGGTTAACTCTAGATTAAGAACCCAGAATGTTTTTTTGTGTTGCTATTTCAGACTTTCCCACCTGATTAGCACCAAATCTGTTTTCATTCATCTGAGTATCTACTACTCATAGTATATTTTATATCAGCAACTCGTTTGTCCTAGGCATTGGGTATCTAATAATCTAATTTCTTGTAGGAAATATTTAAGGAGAATGAAAACCAGATCTTCTGATATGGAGTGAGGTGTGTCTTTGCATCCACCTCCCTCAAACGACAAAGCTGCACCAGAATCACTTTTGTGACTTGAAAATCGAAATGGAATATGTATAAAAAATAGAAGCAAGGAGACATATCTGAGGAATAAAGGTCAAGAATATATGAATAAAATCAGGAAGCCTGATACATATTTGGGAGGGTATAAAAAAGGTAAGAAGAAAAGATTTCATAATGAAAATGTAAAGGAAAGACAAAGGCAAGTTAGAAGTTTACATAACATGAAACAAGATTAGAATATGATTAGAAAGTGAAATTATTCAAGATTTTCAATCTAAAAGCTAGTTGTGTCCAGAAGGTTAGCAAAATTAATTCTAACTATGTGGTAGGAGCTTGTCAGAAAATAGAAAGAACAGGTTAAAGAATATTTTAAAGCATGCATGCAGAAAGAACCAGAATATGAAAAAAAACTGCTCTAGGATATTTGAAGAATTAGCAAAAACAGTCCCTGAGTTGTTAGTTATCTGTGGTAGTTGTGGAAAATGAAAAGACACAACACGTTTCAGCTTTCTCAGCATCGTTCCTCAGTAGATTTCCATCTCCACTGAATAGTGAACCCACTTTTTTCCTTCCTCTTATTCATGCAGAATACATGCAGACAGAAATTCTTTCATATTGCCTTTTATGGTCCTTGCATCTTGAATCTTCTTCTTTCCAATATGCATATCCTGGGGTTGAAATGGAAATTTTGAGCACCTGTTCTGAACATTTAGATGTGCTGGCATAAAAATGTGAGAACTCCTTGCTTACTCCCCATGGAAAGTGCTGGTCTGAAGTATGACAAAGCAGCAGCTACCAGCTAATCCCACTTGCTGTGGAAAGGTGTCTACTGCAGTATATTGCTGTTACAGTGAATGCTTGTAGTTTTTCGTTACTCCCACTGCTGTACAGTTAAAGTGTACGTAGCTTTGTGAACCTGCCATTAAGAGGACTGAAACCATACATGTATAATGGGTTGGAAGTGAATTTCCAGTCTTGCACCATGGCTCCTGTGAGTAATAGGTATGTCATGGGCCTCTTCAGCATCACTGAGATTCTTCTTGTGAGAGAGGACAGTTCAGCTGAACAAATGCTTGAGTGTCAGGACTTGAATTTATATTATCTATATTATCTATTAATGGTTTTCTATCACAAAATGCCCTGCATAATTGAATTTTCTGGAAATATTGTGTGTGTGAAATTCTGTCTCTGTAAAAAAAGACAAAAGTTAGTCTGTGTTTACAAATTTGTCCAAAGATTTCTAAGAGAAAAACACCGAAACCCTTATCTATTCAGAAATACCACTGCAGAGACCTGGAGCGATGCATTTCAGTACATGAACTTCCATCTCTGACAAAATCTCAAGATGCATTATGCCAGGGCAGATGTTGCAGAACATAAAACCTAGCCAAGGATCCCGGCACAGGGAGGAGAATGAAGGCAGGAAGCATTCAAACTACATCTCTCCCAAAACACACTGTCATCATTAATAATACAAAGTGTGAGCTCATCCTCCATCTCCATAAGGCAGCGTTGCAGTATTTCTGAGCTACGTCTTCATTTTGCAGCACGTGATTGGGTCAAAATTACTCATCTTTTTGGATGAAATGAGAGATAAAAAACCCACAAAAATTCCCATAAAGACTAACTTTATATAATACTTGCCATCCATTCTTTCCTGCAAAATATCCTACCAGCTATAGTGCAAGACATTACTAAAACCTGTTAAAAACATTTTAGAATTGGTTGGCTCCTACATCCAACTATACCATATTAAGGTTCATGTATTAAGATTAATCTTAAAGTGCACATTGGTTACAGCTGAAATAGCCAAGATATTTCAGCACAAAGATATGAAAGGCGGAGCCCATAACTTCCCAAAGTTATCTCAATGGGTACACTGTGTGAAATTGTCTAGTACTGTTGCCACCAATTCCAATCCATCCCCTCTTACTTTTACTGAGCTCAAATTGTCACCACTAAAAGCTGGAATTTATTAAATACATGCTGAAAACATCACTACATTGCTGCAATGGTGCTGCTGCAGAAAGTGTCTTTGGCATGTGGAGTTTCACACATCCTTCTTGTATGCTTTTCCTTTGGTACTGTTATTGGTCACAGGTTTTCTGTCATGAGGCTTTAGTCTAGGTATTTATAACATGTCCCTGTGACTTTAAAACTAAGAACAAAAAACCAAAAGTTGGTTTAGAAAATAGAATGGTATAAAAAAACATTTTCATAATGAACTCTGAAGCAAATTATTGCTGACTGAGCTTATTGAACATGAACACGTACTGGCATCAGTAAAGTCATAGAATCATACAATAGTTTGAGTTGGAAGGGACCTTTAAAGGTCATCTAGTTCAACTCCAAATGATGGGAGATGCAGTAATGCATGATGTTAGAAGGGTGATATTAGATGAAAAATATTTAGATTAAACTGGAATACTAGGTCTCTTAAGGGAAAAGTTATCAACATACTGAACACATTACTTTTCATTGCCAAGTGTTGCCCAAAGCCATTATTAATTTTGAGCAATCCATCCTTGCTTATTTCTTTTGGCTACCAAGGCCTGTGAAGCTGTAAAGGCTGCACAGGTGATGATATAGGTGTATGTTAACCAGGTGTCAGTGGATCATGTATTTCTCCTTCTTGCAGGACATAGCATTCAGCAGCCTTAAGAGCTTCTCCAAATAATAGTTAATTATCTTTCCCAACATCCTGCCAGGTTGGTGTGTATTTTGTCACTTTACAGATAAAGATAATTATAAACATATTAATACTTTCTGACTGTATGGTATCCTATGAGAATCATAAAGGATGGTATAAAGAGCAATATTTTTCCACTTGTGGCAAAGCAGGTAGATGGAGTTTATAGCAAAAGGGGCATACAATGTGTCAGCCAGCCAGCCAGCAATGGCTACCTCTGCAGAAGCTACAAGGTGACATCCAACCATCAGCCTGATCTTGCATCGCTGATAGTACATGTTAACATGCCTGCGTCCCACACAGAAATCTCACTGCTGGCTTCAGTAAATTAACAAGATGATACTCATATATTTATATTGTGGGGATAACTTGTTAATGCATGCAAACAGGGATGTTTTGCTTCCAAATCAGTTTCAGGCATAATGCTGCTTTAAAACACGTTCTGATAGTTTAACTTTGAAAACTTAAAGGCATTTGTAGGTTATTGACATCTGCTTCTAGTAGAAATGAACTCAATTTTATCACCACATGGGCAATGGGGAAAATACAGCCTTACTGGGCACTCCGTGATTAAAATGGTTGCCCAAACTAGAAATGTAGAAATCCTGTTATTTATCTTGACAGCCATAGCTGAAGAGCATTTGATGTGCACCAAAAGAAGCTGCCGTAAGTGAAACACCAGTTCATTTCAGCCATTTGTTCATGTCCAATAAAACCTCCATGACAGAGCATCTTGACGATTGTAGCATAAATGCTCGACAAACACTCGAATGCTTTGGGAATGGAGTTAGGTGTTGATTTATAAAGAAACAGTCGGTAAACACCTTCTACGGATCAGGTGCTTGTGAAGCTTGTGCAATGATCTGTTCTGCTCCAATCTTCTGACCTGGGATAACTCATGTAATCTGTCCACCCTATTTGAGTGTTGTAAGAATAGCATATGTTCCTATATACTCTGGCATCATAGTAATGGGAGCTGTGTAAATGCCTTGGCAAGACAGATAAAATAGCAGGAGAGACAGATCATCCCTGGCACATTTCCTGAGTACCTTCCCTCTAAATACGAATCATGATTTATCCAGCTAGATTTTATTTATGTCCTTGTTCATGATCACACATTTGACAGGATTGGCTGGACAGGGTAAGACACTGGTATTTTGTCATTAGTTTTTAGTATAAAAGGAAAAGAAAATATAGTTAGAAGTGCCCATACAGTGCTCAGGATGCTTGCAGGCAGAGGGAAGGGTAGGAAATAAATTGTTCTGAAGAGTCTTAAAATGGGCAAAGTGAGGCTATGGTCTAGTGGTTAGGGATGCTGGGATGAAGGTTGGACTAGATGATCCTAGAGGTCCTTTCCAACTCTAGTGATTCTATGATTCTATAAATGGATGATTTGGGGCAGAGCAGCTTCATTTCTTTGAGACTCACAGCCTGCTTTACAGTTATCTTTTTATGTGTTCTTTTATTGTTATTTTTTTAATCAAGGAAGAGAAATCCATGATTAAAAATAAGTCCATGGAATGATGTTTTGTATTTATCTGTTAAAGCAAAACAATTAGGATGTTGCAGATGACAGACAATGGTGAAATAACCAGTACAAAGAAGCATTAGATAAGAGATGAAGGTAAAAGTAATTCAGATGCTAGTAAATAAATCATCACAGTTCCCATATTCTTTTGTACTCATGGGCCCTTAGTTTGTATGCAGAAGTTTTAATCATGCTTATAGAGATAAATGGCAGTTGGCCAATAGCAGACAAGGAAAGAAAGTAGCCTGTATGGCATTAGACTGGTTTCCAAACTGTAGATGGTAGAAACCACTTTGTAAACCCGTTTCATTAAGGAAAAAATTATGTTCCTGACCAACATAATTATATTGCTTTCAAGCATGACTGAATTGGATGTAACTTGTAGCAAAACATTGAGGAAAACACCTTGTTGAAGAAAAACATGCTTTGATGATTAATCCCATTGACACTACTGTGCTCTAAAGGGCTTTGACAAAAGGAATTAGATTTAATTAGGGAATGAATGCAAATACATTGTGGTAAATGGAATTGTTGACATACAAGCAAAACTGATTATTTTTGTTTTTTAAACTGGGAACTTAAACGAGGGAAAAGGCATGTTATGAGTATTTATGATATTATCTATTTTTTTTTTCAACCCTAGAGAACAAAACTAAGCCTTAACTTGGATAATCACATAAAGAATGTAGTTTTTAAAGCCACAATTTGACCTCAGTCTCCACGAAGTCTGTTTACCTCCTAGGGCTCTCCCTCCCCCATGTTTATGTTCTCATTCAGTAACAGCAAACAATGCTATTCCTCACGAGCAGTAGGAAATGACTCTTTGAGCACAGCTCCACATACATGTCTTTTAATGGCCCTGCCACTTTGCGCAGCTCCTGTCATTTCCTCAGTTATTCCTCCCACCCTTCTGCTGCCTCTACAGTTGAATGCGCCTCTCCAGCATGATGGCTCTGATGATGACTTATTTTTCAGGTGGCTCGTTTCCCCCATCTAGCTCACTGCACACCTCCCAGATGAAGGATATATTTTGTCACTGGCAAATTTTAACCCAAAAAAACCCAAAGAAATGGTGTATCTTCTTGCTTTTGGGAGAGGAGGAGTAAAACAATGGAAAGGGTGAATCAGGAGGGGTTGGGTTTTCAGGTGATTCTTAAAACTGGTCTTTGGGCTTTGTTGGGTAGGCTTTTCAGTGACTGAATGAACATATTTAATTATTTCCAAGTGATTCTGTTCGGAGAAGTGGAAGCTTAAAAACAGGAGACTCAACAGGGGAAATAAAATGCCTCCTTAAGACTGAAGTTGGTTGGGTAGATTCTTATCAGGCCGTGGAAAAAAAGTAAAATCCAAATTTCCCCTTCTTTCAGCATTCCTGTATCCCTAAGCACAGCCCAATTCTGTGTGCCCTAGTCCTCCAATACTACTATTTTACCGCTGTTTGAATATATTTGTTTTAAACACATTACCTCATAGATTCATAGAATGGTTAAGGTTGGAAGGGACCTTCATGATCATCTCGTTCCAACCCCTCTGCCAGAGGCAGGGCCACTGCCCACTAGAGCAGGTTGCTCAAGGCCCCATCCAACCTGGCCTTGAACACTTCCAGGGAGTGGGCATCCACAACCTCCCTGGGCAACCTGTTCCAGTGTCTCACAACCCTTACTGTGAAAAATTTCTTCATGAACACCTCAGTCAAGGAAGCGAGCAATGCCACAGATGAAAAAAAAAAAAAAGCCCTGTAAATGTCTTCTTCCAGGCCTGATGGTAAATGCTTGAGTGTTTCAAAAGATGTAATGTAGTTAAACTGTAATAAGCTATGGATCTTTCAATAAGTATTTCTGACCACAGTTATGTCTTGCCATGCATGTGAGTCTTTTATAATGGCTGAGAAAATAAATAAATCTATTCTGTTATACCAGTAGGCATTTGGAGTCATTCCACTTTCTACTGATGTAAGTGACCAGTCTGTCCCATAAAATAGGTTGTATAGCACTTCAAGTTCTGCAATATAAAGTATCTAAAAGGAATTTTGTAATGTTCCTTTTGAACAAGATGAAATTTATTTATCAAGAAATTACATCAACTTTGAAAATATTCTGACAGTACTACAAAGATAACTGAATATAATTTCTTGAATTTAGAAAATATGTATCTACAGGCATCACTGCCTGAATTTAGACATACTCTGTGACCTAAGTTAACACCTGAGCTAAAAATATTGCCTGAATTAGCAGTTATAGTTAACGGACACTAATAAACTTCGTGCACAGAGAAATGGAGACATACTCAGACATCAAACTCTAAGCACATGAACAGTGAATGAAAAACGGGATGATGGGAAGAGAGAGGCCCAAGTAACCACAGTGCACAGAAGTATCTGTTTGCTGATGACCTGTTTGTTTTAGACCAAAAGTTTATTATTGCAGTCAGTAAAGATATGAGCTGAATTGCACACACATTTTGTTCCAGTGTTGGTCAAAGTTTGTATTAACAGGCTTTGAAGGATAAAAGATTTACAATAAAAAGCCACTTTGTGGCAGATTCTGTATTAAGGCTACCAGCAACTGAATTGCAGAGCATCCCCTGAAATGCATTTAACATGGAAAAAACCCCACGTTTTCTGCAGGTAGAATTTGCTTTCTGGCACTGCTTTGATGATTACTCAAGATCCTGTCTGTGCCATGGATTTTCATCTGTTGGTGGTGTTTGCACTTAGTTGTGTAACTGCCTCTTAGTGCCTGTTACGTAAGGAAGTGTAGTTTGCAGCTTCATGAGGTATCCTGGACCAATCACAACTGATAATGTAAGCGTGGTTTCAAAGGTTACTCTCGGTTGAATTAATTTTACATAAATTAAAATCCTCCCCACGTAAGTCAAATGCTTGATTAATACACAAATGTACAGTATAAACTGGAATAGGGCTCAGAAGGTAGGTAGGTGTGGTTGTCCTGGAATATAGTATATAAGTTTTGTGATATTCATACCATATACCAGTACTCATACCATATCCTGCTCTGGATGGGAGTTTTGCCATTCTCTTTTGCCATGCCATGATCTTACCCCAAGGATCTCAGGCTATGTCAGCTAAAACACAGTAACATGCAGATAGTGAAGACATCAGAAGAGGACATAGTCAACATTCACAAGGTTGTTTGTTTTCTTTTTCTAAATTTTATACTACATTTACTATTAGCCCTTTTTCTTATATTTAATCTCATTTTAATTAGGCTAGGTCATGATCTATACCGAGGAAAGAGAGTCTAAAGGTGTCTTGGACATTCCACTAAATGCAGAGTTTAATCTGGAATAGAAGAAAGAGAAGAGAATGGAGATGGTGAAAGGAATCTTAATTTAGCAAAAATGAAACAAGTATTTATATCTAAATCAGAAGGATTATAGACAGAGTTGCAGTTTGAAGTGTTTTTAGCTATAATGACATTTGTCTCTTTTCCTTCTCTAACATTAATTTAATACCTTTCTAAATGATTAATTTCAGTTCTCATAGCAAACCTCACAAGTCAGATTTAAGGCATTTCTTCACTGGAGTGCTCCATCAGCACGTATTTTCTGGTGTGAAAATGCACACCTTGCTTTGCATGGAGCCTTTTTCAATTCCAAATATCACCTGACCACATGAATATGAGATGTGCTACATCTATGGTCAGGAAACATCTTGTATAGATTTACTAGAGGAATTAATAGAATAAAGAAGCAGAGAGATAGGATCACGCTACTGATCACAAAGTTGCAAAATGGCATTTGGACTCTGATTCTGTATTGTTCTGCTTCTAAATTTTGCAAGTAGTAAGACATGGACGACTTTTTCTCCAGATCTGCCTGACCCAGGTTTTCTGAGATTTAACAAGGCATAGATTAGAAAATAAATCATGTTTCAAAATATATTGGCTCTCACTTTGAGGGCTGATCAGGAACAGATAACATATCTATGCTAGTGTTTGAAATATTAGTTAAAATATAGTAACTAAGACATTTTTAGCAACAAGTGTTCCTAATGTAAACAAACTATGAAATTTTGCTCTGAGTTTCATCATACTAGGATTACTGATGGTTCCTCCTGGCCCATAATGATCTACCAGAGGAGCTGAGACTAAATGGCGAAAGGCTGAAGATGTCAGGATGATCCCATGATGGAGGTTGGACTTGAGGCAGATACTTGCCCCATAAGCCTCTCTAGGAGGCTCCACAGGAGCCTTCTCCATTTTCCAATCTGGCCAGTGCTTCCCAAGTATTATTTTTTCTATTCATTAACTTAGTTAGCACATTCTTGCATCATATAACAAATACTAAATACTAACTACCCACAAAAGTATATCTGAGAAATGTCACAGATGAAAATGCACAGGAAGTTCTTTTATGAAAGGAACTGATGAGGAAACACCACTCAGCTTGGGTGGTGGAGCTCACTTTGATCTTGGAGTCACTGCAGTAGTACAGATAGGAAATAAGAAAACTTTTTGCAAGGAAGACTCATGAGGCAAATGCATGCCTAGTATATTCTAACCACTAAAGCAGATTTCTGAATGCACATTCAAACTGAGCTGGCCTGCTCATTGCATTTTAGATTTCATAAAATCAGACCAGTGTACTCAATCCATAACATTGAAAATTAAAAAATTCAATCACAAAATGCAGATGCGGTATCTGTACTGTTTTTTCCCAGCTCCTCAGAAGAAATGACTGTTGCTTCAAGAGGCATCTTGCTTTCAACCTAAATTCTATCACCCACCGATTTTATTTTATCTGAACTTCTGTGACAATTTTAGCAAATCATGCTGATGGACAAGTGCTCCAATTTGCCCAATTTTTCATGCTAGATGAAGTAGGGGGTTTTTGTAACTTTGTGTCTCTAAAAGTCAGATGTTTTAAAGGCAAAAGCTGATATACCCTTCTCTTGTAACTCAGGTTAAGTTGATCAGGTCCTAATGAAAGACATCAGTAATTTCTGTTCCCCAAAAGACCTGGCTCAAAACACCTCTGTCCTACAGCCTGGGGTTACTCTGTAGTACAGCTGCAGGGAATGTATAGTTTAATCTCTTACTGCAGGTAAAGGTAAAATGAACAAGAACCCTCCATAAACCACTGCTGTTTTACCCCTCATGTGGAGAGAACGAAAGGGGAAAGTGCAGTAAGGATGAACAAGGCATATATGATCCTGCATTATCCTAAATCTGAAGGAGCTGTGGAGTGACTCAGTCCTAAGCCCACAAGCACCTTTATGAAACCAGCATGTCATGGTATGCCCCATCTAATTTTCCTGAAGCAATAGTTGGTCATGTCTGAAATATCAATAAAGGGGAAAGGCCAGAGCTGCAAAACCACCATCTCTTAGCAAGAGATGTTATCTATTCAAAACCTCCCACTTTCCAGGTGAATGTCCTGGAATAATTAAGCAATTTAATAGTTTAGGGTACACACATAAAAGTATTTCTGCCCTCACAAAGGTATAGCGTGCTTGGGAAAGTATTAGGTTATGCTTCAAACACTTAAAAAACCCCTACTAAGTAGGATTTTATGTTGTGAGTTGAATATCTGTTATTTAGTAACTGAAAGGTGTGCTCTTGCTGGGTCAGTTGGTATCACTTTGCTCAAATGATCGTTGATAGTTTGAGAAATCTGGCACTGCAATACCATTGTTGGCCGGGTCTTAGAACTTAAACAAGGATATTTTTCTGCTGTTTCAAGATCCAGAAGACAGATCTCCAGATAAGTGGGAGTGGGAAAAAATGCTTTTGTTTGGGTAACGTGCCGTGGGAAAATCGCTCAACATGATTTGAATGTCAGAATTGAAATGTAACAACTGGTGTAGCCAAATTAGTGCAAAAACAAGGAGAAAGGAAAAAAAAATGCTTTTGTCAGGGTTCTCAGTTAATTTTGTTGTACTGAAACCAAAATTATATTTTACTTCTTGTTGATTGTGTTCCTGGATAAAATTTCAGCTACATAAAGTTAATTAAATATATCTATGATTAACTGAAGCATGGAGAACTTTTCTCTTTCAGTGAGACTTACAAAAAATAAAAATATAAATCTAGACATCTATACAAAGTTTTAGTTCCTGTTTGCTTTTCCAAAACAAAAATCAGCGAATCTATTTTGTTTGCCAGGGTAGATGGGGGCAGGGTGTATTGCCCTTTGGAGATGGCTCTCCATTCATCTGCAGAAGAGATAATCAAATAGGAGACTGGAAAAGATTTAGGTTGTAAAGCTTTCACGGCAGTATATATCAGTCTGCATCAGGATCATTGCCTCAGGTCAGAGCAGAAGCCCTGACACTCTTAAGAACTCTCCCAAGGTGTTTGCAAAAGATGTCCCCAAAATTCTGAAAAATATTCCCCATGAACAGGTCTTAGGGCTTCCATGTCATTTGCATTAAGACTCTTCGATTGGCAACTTCTTGATTAAGGCCCCAAACACTTGTAATAGAGGGGAGGGGTGGGATATCATGTGATTCAAAGCCTGGGTCATACGCTCTGTTGCAAAGACTCTTGTTCACTGGTGGTCGAATGAGCTGTCTGTGATCCCAACTTCCAATACCTACAGTCCTTTAAATTATAAGATACGAGTAGTGTTTCTAAAGCAAACAATTGCACAGTAGAGCACACCTGAGCAGTGAAATCCACCTCCTTTTGAGATACTAATGAAAGACTTACCTAGCATCATGTAATAATTAGAGGTTGTCTTATTTTAAAACAATTTGCAATGCCTCAAGGATGAATCACTGCAAATTTGGTAAGATCATGATTTTGTGATATGTCATTTTTTTCGTTCTTCAAAATGTTCCATACTGCCCTCAGCTCTCAGATGTCTTTATTTCTATTCCTTGGTTGTTTCTTTGGAGGGATAGAAAACAGCCCTGCATTCCTGGAGAGGCAATCAGATGAGAATGAACTCATCTTCTGTCTGTCTTCTATGGGGCAATTGCAACAAGTAGAAGCCCATTGGTGAAACTTGAAATATCTGCAAACACAGAACTGGTTTTACCCTTCCTGTAACAAAAGTCCCCCCTCCTACTGTTTTTTAATGATTTACAGATGCATAATATTTTTGAGGTATCCAACAGTTTTGAGGCCCTATATACTGTAAACTAGTTGTTTCATCTGTGATATTTTTCAGATAAAATCAACTCTTAGTTAAAATATTAGCTTTGCAAATACCCTCAACAAACAAAAGCAGAGAACTGAAACAGCCACCCTTACAAAATGTACCTCTTATTCACAGCAGGCACAGGGACGCTTGCATTGTTAGGGCCGATAATTGCTTAAGGTCTGAGTGTGGGAGAATCTTGTTCTAAATTCTGTCAGTGAGTCTTCCTAAATTAAAAGTGCTAGCAAATGCCTCTGGATAGTTAAGATTTTCTGGTCTGCATGTAATACAAGTATGTGTGTAATTGCTTGATAGATAAATGATGCTAAGTTTGCAGGTGTAAAAGGTAGTTATACTGGTTTTGACCCAGTAGTGCTTTCTGTTAGAACAAAAGCCTTTTTTTGTACTAATGTAACAATTTCAAGGGAAAAGCTAGGAGCAGCTTGGGCTGAAAAGCTCTTATCTTTTCAAAATTACAGTAATAAATGCGATATTTGAATGAGAAGAAGTAACAGAAACACAATGTGCTATATTACATAGGAGAGAGTCACTGTACTCCATGAATTTTGCATTTGTTCTCAAGAAAAGGGAGATGAAATCCAAGATGAAATAGATTTGTCTTGAACTGACATAAAAAGTCTACCCAAACCATTTCTACGTACAATCTTATCTGTCTTTTTCGTGGCCACTTGCCACTCGTAGATGCTCTTAATACATTGTACACCAAAGGCAATACTGCTGACATGGAGTTCTACAACTGCCAAATTGCATATTCATTATTGTTCACAGTCACGTGAGGTCAAGTTCGGTCACTGCAAACAAAGAACCTTTGTCTGCATCTTTACTCCCTCCCTCCTCACACAGTTTTCGGTTTCCTAACTTTTGTAGCACACCCTGGGATGAAAGTTTCTTTTTAAAAGAGGATGGTGTGTACTCTTTTGTAAACATGTCTTGATTACTAAAAGTGACATCATGGGAATCGCTGGAAGCGAGCTGGAAGCACAGACCCTGGCTAGAGGCGATGTAAAAAGAAGTCTCCCTTGTCCTTTCTTCCTCCTCCTCCCCACAGCATTGTCTAGCAAACAGGTACTTTGTTGAACTCTGTTGGAAGCTTCAGGAGGAATTTAAACATAGGAGGGACTAACCTCCTTACTATTAAAAAAAAAAAAAAAAAAAAAAAAAGAGTCCTGCCAGCTCTTTCTCATCTGCAGCCTGCTATGCACAATGTGGTCAGCAGCTTATTCACAGAAAGCCAGGATTCTGCTGATTTGCCATCACATGCAAATTACCTCCCCGGTCTTGTTGGCACGGTAAACACTCTCGGTTTAAGAAGTTTAAAAAGATGGATTGCAGAACTTAGGCATGCTCCGCTCCTACTGAGATCAGTGGCAAACCTCCCATTGACTTCAATGGAAGCGGGATAGAGGCTCTCTTTTCTGGAAGCGAGACTCAGCAGTATTTGAGCTTTTTGGAGCACATGCAGCTCTCAAAATCTGTTCCTTTAGAGCATTCCAAAACTTTTTCCATTTGCTTGATTCCATGGCAACACAACATCACCACCAAGCTCTCAATACTGAAATGAGATTTTACTACTAAGCCTGAGGATTTCTACAAGTGTAACCTGTAAAAAGATCTTGCTGAGCTGCAATTGCCATTGGACTAATTCTGCATCGTTTTCAAATGAGTGACAATATTATCTCCCAATTTATTTTGTAATAAGCCAAGAATTTTCTAAGGTTAGAAGAATGAAAAAATGGCTTCTCAATCATAGCAGAAACAATTTATTTTTTTTTGATTACACAGAATCACAATGTTTGAGTAAAACACTGTATCTATTTACTGTTCTTTTCAAAACAGTCTAGAGAATAATCTAAGCAGTCTTCTCACAAATGATACTAAAATCAGACTCTATAAAATCAGACTGTAAAAAATAATGATAAAGCCATTGAGGCTTTTAGTCTAATTTTGGTATTACTTCTGTCACATAACTGTTTTGCTCCCTGAAAAATACACCAGCATAAAAGCGTGCAAGTAAAAATATGCCAAAAGATCCCTATTAGGTTCTGAATGTACTATAGTTCATCTCTTATAAGTGGAAGTAAAGCAAACAAGTTTGGTTTACACTCAGGGGCCAAGAGTTTGCTCTGAGTTCCATTCCAGCACGCGGAAATGGAGCGCACTGTTTGATCTCCCATTTTCATGTGTGGAAGGTGAAAAAAAATCAAAGTGATTCCATACCTAGAGAAGGTAAAGTTGTGTAAAAGCAGTATCGATGGTCCTTTATAGTGTAAAGTACTTACTAAGTTCCCAAGTAATAGTAAAAATGTAGTGGTGCAATTAAATTCTTAGACAACACTGACACAAACTTTAGCTGCCTTATGTTTTGTTCATTTTCTTAGACTCTAGATGTAACTGTTCATTGCCATCTCTGTTACATCCAGTATTCATGTAATCCAGTTGTTGAATGATCTCCTCCAATGTGATTTCTGAGATAATTGTGCCACTTCAGTGACAGCTCTGCTCTCCCCCATTGCACACACGCTCACATAGGCAAGCCCATTCCTGGAAGCAATGACCAGGATGTGGGCTGCAGCATTACATTGGGATTTTGACTACTTCTGTGACCTGCTCTTTACTCAGAGTTACAAAAATACATGATGTAACACTGGATTTCACTTTCCTGAATGGAGTTCTGAGTTTCCTCTTCTGATGCTTCCGACGCACCGAGGACAAACTCCACACAGTCCTGAGTGTGGGATGTGGCTCTGCTGACCAGCTGGGCCACAGTATTGGAGACAGATGTCTCCTTCTCTGGCTTCCACAACTCCAGCAAGTCACTGAGATGGCTCCTTATTGCAAGTGAAGCTGAGATTAGGTGTAATAACTGAGATGACATCAACGTGACAGCAGCACTGTGACTCTGTCAGCGAAACCCTTATGCATTTTCTTCCCATAGAGATGGCCTCCCGGGCTAAGCTCTGATTGGCAAAGCAGTTACAAACCAACTTAGCTGCAGCAGACCCAGATGAAAGCAGAATCTGCCCCGTCTTTCCTGACTGACCTTCAGCAAATCAGTTCCAGAAAAAGCTGATACAAACTCTTATAAAGCTGGAAAGTTATGGGCTTGTACTTTAGAAGTCACTGCTTCACCTTGATGTATTTTTTTTTTTCATTTGAAAAGTAGATGTCTTATATTCCAAACTCCACCTTGCAAAAGAAAAGAGTATCTTTTCTTGCTAAAGGTGGAAAATTCAGATGCAGAACGCTCTTTGTAAAGTATGAGCTCTAATACCCCAGTGATACTACCCAGGCGACACTCCATTGTGGCAAGTAGGACAACTCACATCTGCATGTAGCAGCTTGGGTTTTGTCTATCATGTCTTACGCATTTTCTTTTATCTGCGAAATGCATTTGTAATTCTTACTGAACAATTCTCTTTTGTAATAAATTCAAAATGGCACCTGGAAGTGAGACCTCTAGAAGGAGAATACCTCCTTGGTTTACTTAAATTTCTAAGCAGAATATTTGCATTAGTATAAAACGGTATCTTGTATTTTGCCACTTTATTGCTGCGTGACACAGTTTTGCACAACTGTAAAGACTTCGATGTTCAATGAAGAAATGTGGGTGCTAGCCTTTCCATGGCTCTGTAACTCAGATGAAGCCACAGAAGACTATCTTTAAAATAGCCCAAGACCGCCAAAGCCAAAAAATACTGCCAGCCCATGTTTGTTTCTATGCAGCAATCTCAATCAACATTTACTTTTACCCTTAGAAAAAGGCAAACTGGCACTGCTGCAAGGCCGGGTAGGCAGATCGATACCTGCCCCCAATTTACGGCAATTGTTCTTTCAGCAGCAACTCATTCGCAGCTCACAGAGTCGCAGTAAACCCACATAAACACGATTTTACGTAACTTTTCCAGCGTTTTTCTTTTTAGCAGCTCTGATTTGAGAGCAAAATAACCACTAGTCACTTCTGCCCCCCGCAGGAGAAGGCGGGGGAGGCGGTTTGCTGGTGGAAAAGGCTGTTTTAACGATGCCCCTGCATCTGCGGTGGCCGCAGCCGGTGGTAACCGGCACCGAGCCGGGAGAGGCCGCGCCGGGCTGCAGTTCCGAGCGAGGGCGGCCGGA
>VWZK01006292.1:601293-624581 GCA_013396935.1 Baryphthengus martii | reverse complement strand
TCGGCGGGCGCTGGGCCCTGCCGGTGCCCGGTGCGGACGGCTTGCCCGGCCGGGGGCGCCTGGGGACGGTCCCTTGGCAGCGTCACAGCCGGTACCAGCGCTCAGCCGCCGTGCTTTTATTTATAGCAGATCCTGTGAACGTGCGGGATCCCGGAGCGCGGTCCGAGCCCCGGAGGATGACGAGGGGCTGCTGCCGGTGCAGGTTTACAGCGTAGGCGCTGCGGCCGAGAGCGGGCACACGGAGGTTTCATTAGAGGTACGGATAAAAGTTGTCGGTGCTCAAACAGGCTTTTAATTACGTATTTTTAAAGTTAATTTTTATGTGTGCCGGTGCAGCCAAGGTCACCTTGAGCACAAGGAGGACGCTTTTTGCTTTCACCCTGTAGATGTTTCAGAGGTTTTTTGTGTTTGTTTTAGATATTCATTTGCCTGAGCACTAATAATAATAATGATAATAAAAAAAGGTAAATAGAGTGTAAGAGCCAGGAAATAAAAAAAGGTAACTTAGGTACTTAGGTTGTGTAAAGATAAATAAGTATATGCATGGATGTTCCATCTCAAACTCCAGTTTGTATTGGAAACTCTGTACGGGTGAGTACTACGCGACTGGTTTGTGTCTGCTTGGGGAGGACAGTAAGAAAGACAAAATGCTGTACTAAAGTTTTAGGCCATGCTTTTGAGAATGTTAATATACAAGGGTGGAAACAGTCTCGTTCCTCATGGCTCGTAGCTTGTCTGTGATAGCAGTTTCTTTGCAGTGACAGATGAAGAGGAGGTATCGCCACTTTACAGTTTCTCTAGATAAAAATACTGGGATCGCTATTTCAGTGGCTCTCTGTAACAAAGCCGTTTAATTTGTACCCTCTTGTGGATGTACCATACAACACCAAGTTCTGATATGTTTGCCCTATTTTATTCTTTTCTTTGGCCAAGGGAGAATTATGTATTGTGTTTATTGTATGAACTGTAAAACTTCTGTTTTAAAAGAATGGTGCAAGTTTAGACTTCTTTACTACTCTTAATCCCACAAGCCTGTAATGTCGCTTATGTCAGCAGCCCGCTCGGATTTAGGAGTGTGCTTTTGTGTAGAGCACTCCTTCCTCTGAAGGGTTTGCAAGCTGTTTTGACTACAGCTCTGTCAAACACATGAAGTGTACTGTGAGATAGGATTGGAAGAGAACTTTAATGAATTTTTTTTGTAGATAATAGATGTCCTTGAGAAGCAAATGATGAAAGAGTCAGGCCGTGGAGTGCAAGAGAATAGCAAACTTTTGAAAGTGTCTGAACTCTGTATTCTTGTGGCTAAATGGTTTAAACTATGCAGTGAAGAACAGCGGAAAAAAAAGAGAGGATCTATACTGAAAATATTGCTTCTATCCTGCTTCTCTTCCACTTAAATGTGGAGACAAAAACACGCAGATGGCCAGTTGGTGTGTTTCATTTGTGGAAATTGTACGTGCCGGGGTTTTTATTGCATTAAAATCATGCTGATTTCTGATGGCAATGAAACTTCTTTAGAACCTAACTTTTATGGAAGGATGCAAAAATATTAGTTTGCTAATCTCTTGCTAGGTACCCATAGCTGAGATTATATGTGTGTATATGTGTTTCTGTGTATGTATATATATGTATGTATGTTTTATTTTGCAGTTTCTGATACTCAGTTCGACTCCTTTGTCATGGATGAAACTTCTTTGTCCCTTGGAACAATAGATGTTTCCTATTTGTCCACCTCAGCAGAGTGCAGCATCAGTAGATGTAAGCATTCCAGTGATGAATGGGTAAGTAAAAGTTGTGAATGTTACTGGCCATATTTAGCTAATTTTTTCTTTAAATTGAAGCTGGACTTTAACAATTGTTATGAAGATTGAAGATAAGGCATCACCTCTCGTGCATGGTGCAGTTTGGTTTTAATTTAACTTGAAATGTGAGAAGGAGCGAACAGTTCAGTGCTGTGCCAAAGACTTACGTTGCTATAAAAGAACCCTATCAAACCCTATTGACAGTATTATAGCCTTCTGGTGTGATGTTACTCATCGCTTTATATGGTGATAAATGTGCAGAATCCCATTCTGGAGTAGACTGATGTCAAGTAGTTCTGTAGAAAGCTTGTTGCTGTTCTGAAGGATATAGTTTGAAATGCGCAAGTGAAAAGAAGTGTGAAGCTAACGTTGCATGGTCACGTAGCCATTGTAGCTGGGACTTCTCATGCAACACCAGAGGCAGAAAAAAATGCTGGATATAAATGAGGAGCCTGTTAAAAGTCTGTGTCCTCTATTAAGTGAGTCTTGGGATTTGGAAGAGACAAGGGGCAGTGAGCAGAGAGGTCTGGGTGGAGCAAAAAGAGCCACATGGGGACTGGGCTAGTACTGGTTGGTTTAGAAGCATAGGTCAGGAGGAATTAGACACTGCTCTGGGAAGGGAGGGGTTTGGACTTGATACAGAAGAAGAGTTGGAGACATGTTCAGAGTTGAGGGAAAGGACAGATGTTCTGGCAGGCTGGGTTTTCTGTCTGGCTAGATGTAAGTGACACCGGTCAGCAAGCTGTGGTAACAGATCTGTCAAAGAGTGGGATAAAGGCAGGCAAGACAAAAGATATAGGAAGGAGATTTTGTAAGAAAGTGGTGGTCAGTTCAGTGAGGGCTTGGAGGCAAGCAGAAGGAAGACAGTGTTGTTACAAAGTTGGTTAATTTTGGATTTAGCATTATGGGAAGTGTTAGAGAAGGGATTGGGCCAAGTTACCGTCTTGATGCTGGTTTATTTCAGGTGGAAAATTTGGCCTTGGTATAATTGCCCATTCATGCCGCTTGCCAAACGTGATATATACACATTTTAGTTTTTAGGCATCTTCAGCACTGCTTTTGACTTTCTGCTGGTTTCTCACTGGCTGGCTTTCTCGCTGAGTATGTGCTTTTTTGTGTTTTCCAGCCCTTATGCTGGTTTAAAATATTGCTTCTATCCTGCTTCTCTTCCACTTAAATGTACTATTTTAAACATTTGGGATTTTTTTTTTTATGTAACTTTCCTTTTATTAAAAACAGAATATACAGTTCAAAAAAAGACAATCCAGTGCTCATTCTCAGGCAAGCAATAATTCAGTAGACTTTAACGAGAACAATCAATGTCTTTGCGAAAATTGTAGTGTAAATGTATTTTCATTACGTCCTAGAGTACATGTTCTGTGAACGCAGTTGCTTTGGATTTCTTGGTTCTGTAATCATCAGAAAGACACGACTAGCACTGGAGAAGGCACAGGTTCCTTTTTCATATCGCTTCACATGAAACTGCCAAAAAAGAGCCTAGAGAATCAATATTTTGTGTACATCCAGTCTTCGTGCAATTTTACAGGGTGATGTCCAGTTAAAGCTTAAAATACATTGCTCATGTTACAAGCACACTTTCACATTGAGAGTGTAATTAACTGTTAATGTCTTTCACTTTTCTTGGCTGTCAGTTTCCTTACTGTTTCTTATTAGATTTATTATTGATTTTTGAATTTTGTGTGTCAGAAAATGCTGCAGTGATTAAGATACATAAGTACAACACTGTGATTTTGCTTTTATTTTTTTAAAAATCACATCATCTGGAGACAATATAATTGATTTTAGAAAAACCTTGGAAAATTGTTGTCTTAGTTGTGCATAATTTTGTGGGTGTAATTTTTTTTTTGTGTGTGTCTGACAACTCTTCTTACTCAAGAGTTTTCATATACACAGTGCAACATATATTTCTGGATATTTACACAGTCATCTTTTGTTCTGCAGGGAGAGTGTAACTCTAGGCCCACGTTCTTCCGATCCGCTACATTAAAATGGAAAGAGACTCTGTTGAGCAGAAAAAGGCCATTTGTGGGACGATGTTGCTACGTATGCACTCCCCAGAGCCGGGTAAGAAGATTACTGACTGGATTATGCTTGACAATAACACGTAGTCGCAGTGTAATGAAGTTTCAGTGGTTTTCTTACTTTCAGAATTAAGGTCACAAAGTTCTTACTTCTTAGAGGAATATAATTTTTCACCTTTTTGGTGATATTTTCTTAGTCGTGGAATTAATGGATGACACAGACCTATTGTGATGCTTTTTCTCCCACTTTCGAGTGCAGACCTATTCCATGTGCAAAACTCCAGCTCTTCAGAATTAGCACTAGGAAATTGTATGGAAAAATTATCTGCTCTACTAGCTTAATAATGGGAATACTTTTAGGACACTTAATTCTTTTTTTCCACAAAGTACGGTTTTGGAAGTAAGCAATATGAGTCTCTTCTAACTTGAAGAGATCAATCCTGTGTTTCAGAAGACAGGTTGGTTTTCTACACCTGGATGATTCCTGGCTTCTCTGCCCAGCCTGGAAACAAGGAGCTCCAATTACCATAGCAGGGATATTTGTCTGCTGGCAACGGTGTCAAGATGGTGGCTCTACAGAGTTTGCACAAGCTGATTTAAAATGTGAATTTTATTGAACTGCATTGGGCAGGCTTTCCGTAACCTGAAGATGCAAAATTCTGGTAAATGGCATAATATAGTTTGCAACCAATTCATCGTGTTTGACCATAAGTGCACCCCAGTCTTTAAATTACACTCAGTTGCACCTGTGCTGAGCTCCGTGACTGGCTGGAGTAGAGTGAAAAATGTGGATATTTCTTTGACCAAGGAAAAGTTGTTACTTCACTCTATTCCTGTGCCAGAATAGAAGATTGCAGCGATGACATAGAATTGTGGGATAGAAGTTGAGACAAGTAGATAAACTGACTGCTCCTAACAGACACTTGAGTGTTTTGACTTGTAAAAAGGTGTGTGAGAATCCTCAACTTACCGCTTTATATATTTAGTAATTAGGCTGTTAGTAATTAGGCTCTTCCTCTCAAGTTGGGAGTTACACTTTAAAAATAAAAATCTTGTTCTGTATTTTGTCCATTTAAGAAGAAACTAATTAACTATCCTGCGATCCCACTTAAGAAAGGGACATGACCTGATTAAGCCTTTTATTGCCTTCTGTCACAAGGAGAAAATACCATCCTTGCAGCAGACAATAACAAACCAGATCCTCTCATTAGACTCCAGGTGTTTCACTGTGTTTTTGAGTTGCTTGTTTTGTTAATTCTCTTAAGGAAGAGGGATGGCTGAGTGACATAGACTTCCTTAAATGTTGGTCAGACTATCCCCACTGAAGCATGTCGTTGTCGCTTGATCTGCCAATGACATTGGACACTCATATATTTTAATTTGTGGCAAATGCTGTGTCCTAAGCAAAGTATAAACAAATGAGAGTCTTACCTGATTCCCACTGCAGAGTTGGGAGACAGTGGGGCTGTTCTGCATCTATGCTGTTGCTGGTAACCATCCTTCTTCAGTGTCCTGTTTTTATCTTCCTTGACATGCACTGTCCCAGGAATTTTAGCTGTAATTCACTGTTGGCATGGTACCAGTTTTATAATTAAATATTATTCGGGCAGAAGGAAGCTCGCCTCTCAGTCAAGGTACTTAGTTGGAATATGGAAGATTAAAGTTTAGGTCTTCTTGCCAAGGAATGGTTATTTATCCAAAGTGGAACCGCTCCCAAACTCATCCAGAATAGTTAATAGCCTGGCATGTAGAGACTGTACCAGGGGTGTAGAAGGCTGGATTGAGCTTGTTGTTAGTCAGAGCAGGAATGTGGAGATTTGCCACCTAACCGTGGATGGATATCCTGACCCTTGGGCTTCTGTTACGTGATGCCTGATCTGCTGGCAAACTGGTTGTCACAGACTGAGCATCAAAAGGTTCATAATTATACCAATGCTGAATATGGCTTAAAGTTTGGTCTCAAAGATGAGTTCTGTATTCTGACAAGTCCTGGTTTATGTTAGAAATGATAAAATGTTTGGCTTGAAGAATACAACCATTGCAAGCATTTCTGTAAGCAGTAAAACCCAGGGAATACTTGGAAATTATTGGAGTTGGGAACAGTGACTTTTCTGAATTTTATTTTCATTTCAGAGTAGTTTGTGTGTACTTTATAAGCAAGTTCAGCACTTCGTCACTTTGGCTTTTGTTTATAATAGAGGTGGAAAATATTGCATTATCTTAAATGTTATGATGAATATAAAGACACAACTATTCTTATGTAATAACGTAGTCTCCACTAATCTTTTTTTTTTTTTTTTTCTTGGTTTTACAGGATAACTTCTTCAATGCTAGTATTCCTTCTTTGGGTCTACGTAATGTCATATATATCAATGAAACACATACGAGGTAAAGTAGCAAGTCTTTCATTCACTTTTAAAATTTTCTGCGTTCTGGTCTTACATCAGGGGAAGTCTCTAGGATAGTCCATACTGAGTGAATATGAATCGCTGTCCTAAAATGTGGGAATTGGTGCTGACTTTAGGAAAGTTACATGCTTGTTAAATCTGCCTCTGTGTATCTGGGAGCTGGGCAAAGTCCTTTGGGGTTAGAGACAAGGAGTGTAAGGGTCAAACCTGTTTAACAAAATACCAGAGCATATTTAAATCTTTTCTCTTTTAGTGCAAATGGCAGCATCCCTAGCATTGTGCTGAGAGGGGCTGTTTTATTCCCATGCTTAAGAATGACTTCAGGCTGCATTTTAATTTACTGAGCAGATTTGGCTCACAATTTAGGTGTTGACTATGATCTCTAATGACAGTTAAATCTGAACATGTCTTGTAAGAATGTCTCTCCTCTGCCTCAGTGGCAGAGTGCAGCTCCTTAAGGATGGTATATGTGACATAAAAATGATGATGTCTCTGTGCTATTGGAAATATAGCTTGTGTTCTGGGCTGAAAATACTAGAAGTATACAAAAATCTGTTCTCTGGAAAATTAATAATGCTTGCTAAGGTTTTTACAGTAATCATTAGCATAAGCAGGTCCTGCAGTGTTTGTCATAGAGTCAGAGCAAACAAAGAGAGGCCAGCAGCCTGGAAGGAGTGAGCCAAAGTGTCTGAGAAGAAGAAAGGCAGCATTGTGCTGTGCTTGAGAAGGAGGAAGCTAATGTTAGAGGCCGTTCTTTCTTCAATTTGAATTAATTATGCTTTTTAAGAGTTGAGCTTGTAGTTTAGAATCCAGAAAAATAACAGAAATAGTGTTTAATTTTAACCTTTTGTTAAAAAAAAATAGTTTCAGAAGTCTTAATGCTTGAATGATTTTCAATGGTCAGAGTTACTTATATTAGAAATATGGGTTAATGAATTACTCTGAAACAAAATGCCTTTAGCTCAGAATGTCATTATAGTCTGAGAAGTATCAATTTTAATGATGTCCTGAGGTTCCATGGTGTTGCATAGTCACATTTTCTTGGTCTTAGAAAGCAAGAGGGATTCTCTTTAAGTAGTTGCGTACTGTACCTTGATCGAGACATTACCAGAGACTTTTTCTGAGATGTGGAAATGTCAGCTTTAGACTGTATCTTGACTGGGTGTATTCCGTTTGGATTTTGTCTTCTATCATAGCTACACGATTAGAATACAGATACGACATAGTATAATTAGAAAAATCTAAGCTGTGAAATCAATGTAGAAGCCTTTATACCTTGACAGATCCCTGTTGTGATGATGTGTTCATAGTTACCAAAATTGTTGTCAGAAAGAAGCGTATCCTTAATTTTGATTTTTAGAAATATCAAGAAGGTTTTCAAACTCTGATGAGAAGGGGGAAATGGAAAAGCAATGAAAACAGAGTCACCACTACTTCCCTGACAGCATAAATAGCAAAATTCTTTGTCCTTTGAGACGGTCTGAGTATTTGTATAACCGTTAGGTGCCAGGCTGTGCCGCTGGCTTGTGTGTGTGCACTCATCTTAATCGTAGCGCGAGTAGTCTGTGCGCTCAGGTGGTTCAGCCTTTTGTAGTGTGAAAGTTCCTTCTCATCTTTCCCAGCTGTTTTTAACACATGTATAAATTTACTGAAACACGATAAGGAGGTTTAACAGCCAAGATCAGTAACTCTGGTGACGACAAGGAGTGAGACCTTGGCAGCACTCCAGCATGGAAACCAACGTGAGCATTGCCACCCACGGTGCAGTTTGGGACGCTTACGGAAACATCAGTGATGCATTGCACCAGCAGTCCTCAGCACAGGGTTTTTGCATAATACTGAGTGCTCTGGTCTTAGGATTGTCTAGAATTTAGTTTCTTCTTCCAACTGTTAATTCTGCCCTATCCCATCAGCTCTGCTGTTTGAGAGTCCCAGCTCTGGTTTGTGGAGTGACCCACACAAATGGTGGCTTGTCCAGTCCTGGCCTGGTGAGCGAGGGTGGTGAGGAGAGAAAATAGTAATGAATATTCATGGCTGAGGACTGGATTTCAGACATTCCTGTGTCACATGCATCTTCTGTGATATTAAGAAAACTGTTCAAAATAACATTTTTTTTTTCAGGTAGCTGCTGCTTATATGATGCAGAGAGTAGAGGAGAGGGTTAATTTAAGAGGGGACTGGCCACACAAGCTAAATGCCTTACTTAAACGCCTGAATTCATAGAGAGATTTACTGATTACTTAGTAGTTCTACTCGTGTTAGAACTTTGCAAGGAGGAGGCACGTAGGAGGCATATAGAGCTGGGTGCTTAAGAAGACTGGAAAGGAAGAAAAGATTATGAAAAAAAGTGTTTTCAATGTTGGTGGCTAATGCAAACACATTTCCAGAAGTGTCTGTGAGAGTTTACCCTGTGCATACAATGTGAGCAACTTTCCCAGGCAGACTCGGTGTTTCTTGCAGAAGTTGACAAACCTCTTTGCTGCGCATTTACATTCCTCGGTGGAAAGGCACCGATTCAGAAATGGGCACTACCTCTTCTTTTGTCCTTGCTGAGCTGGGAGTCGGTTCCAGTAGACAGACAAATGGTTATGGTGGTTTGTAGCTACTTTTCTGTGATACTATGGGTGTTTTAAGGCGAGTATCATTGTAAATTGAAGTAATGTAGACCTCAGTTGTCTCAGATGTTTTGTGCTATGCATCAGTTATCTCATCCATAACATTAACATATTGGCAATTTACTGGATGATACAGACCTTTTAGGCAGCTATTCGTAGAACTTTACTTTTGCTTCTTAATTGTATCTTTGAGGGTCATGCTCAAATACCTTCATATTTTTGTAGGTACAGAGGGTGGCTTGCAAGACGCTTTTGTTATGTCCTTTTTGTGCAAGAGAGGGATGTTCATAAGGGTATGTTTGCAAAGAATCTGACGGAAAATGTGCTGAATAACAGCAGGTAAGACAATGCAAAACAAACTATTTTTTTGAATGACTGATTTATTATAATATGATTTAAAAATCTGGAAACAGCAGGTTTTGAAAATCAAGCTATTTAAAGTAATAGAAGATACAGTATCTTCAGCACAGCCTTTCGGGACTGTAGCTTGCAATTTCTGTTGGAATAGTGAAAGAGGGGATATTAAGAATTATAAATCTCCAAATGAATGGCGCGTAGTGGGTGGACAGCAGACAGTACACAGAAAAATAAGTTGCTGCATGGGAACTCTTCAGACCTTTGTTTATCTAATTCATCTAAATGATTACCACTGAAGTCTTAATGCAGTCATTAGTAACTGTCAGTGTTTCAGAAGTAATAGGAAAGCAGTGTTTCAGAATATCCTGAGTGTATACCAAGAGCGTGAGACAAAGCTGGAAAAAGGCTATAGAATGAAATACCCACCCTTTACTTTGTGGAGCTTGTTTTCTGTTTCATATACCGCAATGTAAATGGCACATTGAGCCCCTGATCAGCTATTAAGGTGTCAGTTTTCCCTGGACACAAAGAAATTCAACTGCATGTCCACTCCTTGAGGCTACTGTTGTCAGAGGGCACACACACTGCCTACATTAACATTCCTGACTCTCCTGAATTTTTAATGTTTGAGTCTCATCCAAAGATGATAGTGTTTCTTTTGAAAAATAAAACAGACCACGTTGTGCCACAGTTAGGGTGTGTTAAACCACTTAATCTCTCTTAGATGTGTTTTAAATGGGGAAAATAGCCCTATAAAATTCAATTATGCTTTGTAAAACTGAGAATTCAAGGGGAAAGACACTCTAGAAGTGTCTATTGTACCTGCATAAATCTGTATAGTGAGGTAAATGAAGTTACTATGGCAGGAAGAAGAAAAATATTAACAGAGGAGATTTCAGGTGTTCTTTCTGCATTTTAACTTTATTAACCATTTCTGAAAATTGGCAATCTCTTCATATCCATACCTGTGAACTGCGGACATACTGGTTTATATGCTTGATATTGAGCGCATTTGTCCGTCATCCACCTATTCTTAGAACACTACTGAATTAAATTTAATGCATACGGATTACAAAATACTTCAATGTGCACGTTCTTTCAGACCTGCAAGATACTGCCTTGTTAACATATAGCTCATTCCCAGCAGTTGTCTGTGTCTTGAACTGTTCTGTTGAAAGAGTGTCTTGTAAGCTTTACTTTTTAATTTTAGAGTCCAGAAGGCTATTGTAGATGAAGCTTCTGAACCAAGTGCTCCAGGTAGTTTTGCTCAAACAGATCCTAAAGCTATCAACAAAGTGAAGAAAAAAGCCAGGAAAATTCTTCAGGAAATGGTGGCAAATGTGTCACCTGCTTTAATCAGGTAAGAAAAATACCTTAGCAGTTTTGTCAGCGGGTAGAAGGATGACGAAGCTCTCCCTATGTTATATATACCAGCAGAGCTTGTAACCCATTATTCATGATTATTAAGTCATTATTCAAAAAAAATAATACATATTTCATTAAAAATCCTTCTAATGTTAACAAATTAAATAGTAGCTATTCTTCATTTTGAGATGCAGCAGAAACCCTCCACCTTTTCAAGGGATAAATCTTAAGATTAAATTCAGACTTTGTTTATTGTTTGTTTGGTTTTTTCCTCCTGAAACCAGGTTTGGTGCTAATGCTTAGACCAGTATTAGTATCCTGTGTTTTTTCAAGTGGATCTTACACAGTGAAAGATCCTTTCTCCAGTAGCCCATTGAGTATCATAACAGATAGTTATAAATATCTCAGAGAGAGCCTTACCTTAGATAAAATCTGTTACTGTGGTGTTGACCTTTACTGCTAAGGACGAATTTGTCTCTGTCATGTTTCTAGTCCCTGTCACCAACTTTTGTGAAGCAAACATTATACTTCCTGTAACTATACTCAGTTCTCCCACAAGGCCAGATACCTGCTGTCACCTGTCACCTAACTAACTTAGTTATTGTAGTTGATCATAGGACCTCATGTGTAAAGTGTCCTCTGCCTTTTGGACAGCCTTCACTGAGGTTGAGATTAACAAGTTTTGTGTCATAACTGCAGGAGGCTGAAATGCGGTTACTAACTGTGGCTTAGCTGATGATAGGCAAAAACTTGTTAAGTAATTAGATTTTATACTAGTTTTGTTTGCATGTAAAGTAATCAGATTTTATGGCTTTGCCTTTAGTGGTATAAAAGCAATATAAAATGGAGGCAGAAATGAAGGAAGCTTTTTGAGTTGTGTTTGTTCTTCCTTCAGGTTGACTGGCTGGGTGTTACTGAAGTTGTTTAACAGCTTTTTCTGGAATATTCAAATCCACAGAGGTCAAATAGAAATGGTCAAAGCAGCAACAGAGGTAAGAGAGGATGGGAAAGAAACTAGTAAGGTAGATTTCTGAGGTAGTTTCTATTAATGTTTACAGCACTTAGGAGGTTTCTACGTGGATAGAACTGTCTCATATTTGTGAAATAGTGTTTTAAATTAAATATAATACTCTTTGTGTTGTGTAACGTAAAATACTATGTGAATTCTGGTTTTACCTTTGTTTCAGAATTTAAGTTTAACTGTCAGGCTGAATGATTATTTCAGATAACCTGCATCTAGCATTATTTCTCTTTTTTTGTGCGGAGGCAGCCAGTAACAAATTAGTAGGTCTGTTTAGGATTTTTCACTCTCACCTTAATTGGGAATGAAAATCTTTAAGAAAGAAACTTTTTCTATTTTTTACTAGCAATCTGTTCCAAATGCTTTCATGTTTATTGAAATTGATCAAAATAACCCCTAAATTCTACCATTTTCTTTACATTCAAAGGAATTGGTTCTTTTTGCAGGGTTTACCTTAGAAAGATGAATTAGATAAATGAAACTAGCAAACAAAAAGGGTTCCTAATATGTTCTGTCATCTTTTGATTCTAGAGTTTGGGAACTTTGCTATTCATAGATGCTTGCTGGTATCTAATAGAAAGAGCAATATTTTGATGGCAACAACAATTTGGCCACATCCCTTTAATTGTTTGTTGTCTCAATACTGTGAGTCTGAAGAAAGATTATTATTGTAATGCATACAAATAAAAACTACAGTCCATGAAAATGAACAAGTACAGTTGACTAAAATATTCCTGTCACAGGTGAATGAAAACCAGAACTGAATGATAATAGGAAAATAACATGAGTTCTAATAATATGATGCTAGCAATCTCAATGTGGGATTTTAGAAAAGAAGTAATATTCCACATTTCTTACCAACTGCTTTCTTTCTTTATTCGTTCTCTCCCCACCACAGATGAATTTGCCCCTTATCTTCTTGCCTGTTCATAAATCCCACATAGACTACCTGCTTCTTACATTCATTCTTTTCTGCCATAATATCAAAGCACCCTACATTGCTGCAGGGAACAATCTCAACATCCCCATCTTCAGGTAATAACCTGCTCTTCTTTGACAAAGGCTGAGGTGGAGTGATCCTCAGGTGACCTATTGTGCAATGTATTTTGTGTCCAAGTGTAAGATAATCTGAATATTATTGTGCCATCATGTAGAACTTTTTTACTGTCTATTACATGCTTAAAGAGAGAGCATAACAAAATGCTTCTGAAAAATTCTGTCATAACCTAAGTAGAGTAAGGAAGGATATTCCTTACTTAAAGGAGTCTCAGCGTGCATAGGTAACTAAGGAAAGATGAGTATGTGAGAAAGTGTAGTGAATGGACAACTCTTCTTCATGAAGTTTAACAAGCTAGCTAATGGACAGCGACAGTACTGAGTGAATAAAACTTTTTGGGAAAGCATTCCACTATGGTCTCTGTTTAAATTATGTGGCTGAAGAACCTAAGGTCTTTTAGGTAGTATTTTGCCAGTGTTTGTCAGAGTTTGGCAGTAGTTGACTTCTGAAAAAACACTGGATGTTGCAGGAAATTATGGGGAAAGAAGGGGGATACCTTTACTTAGAGGCCGTTTTGCATTATTAGGTGCTGGTCTGTGCTGATTCCAGTAAGAAAGGCATTCAGACTCTATAAAGTATCAATTAAAATGCCGTTTATTAGGGCTAGCAGTGTAAAGAAGGAGAGACTAGCATAGGCAATCTAATGTCCCTTTAGATCCTGGGAACCCCAAGTTGTGCAGCAGGCCTCTGATTCATGCACAGCGCGTTGCGCAGACCCTGTCTGCTGAAAGGGTTACTCTAATTTAGTCATTTGAGCTAGTATAGGATTTTCTTACAGGAAAACAACTCTATTCATCATTTCTTGTGCCAAGCAGAAAGGATGTTCTCACAAGGACTCCTTGCTGCGCTGTTAGATAAGGGCAAGGCTATGCAAGTGGAGTAATTGCTGGTGCCAAGTGGGAGTTGCCTGCAGGCTCCTCTGTTAAAATTAGCTGGCTGAGCTGATCCTGCAGCCCAGGGATATGTGCAGTACAACACAGGCACAAAGGCCATGCTGTGTGTGCAGCACTGCACAGACTTGGGCTACCTCAGGTTAACTGTTATGTGGGTCACTAACATCTCAATGTACTATAGTCTCCCAGTAAGGGTCACTGCAGAGGGTAGGTGGTCTGTCAGAGGAGTGAGCTGGAGCAAGACAGTGTAGAAAAGCCTGTTTCTTGAGAGTAATATTTGTGTGGTCCTATCTTGTGCGAATAGTGTAATGATATAATTTTAGGCTTTGAGAATTTCAGTAATTTCAGCTCCTGTTGCATGCCAGCAATTTTGTACTGCAAACTAAAATCGATAAGTATAATTCTTTTTCTTTATGTAGCACGTTGATCCGCAAGCTAGGAGGATTTTTCATTCGTCGAAAGTTAGATCAGAGTCCCGATGGTCGTAAGGACTTCCTCTACAGAGCTTTGCTCTATGTGGTACGTATTTCTTCTCTTAGTAGCATTAGTAAGTAGCATTTCAGTCAAGTGGCAGGTGAGAAGGCGAGTTCCATCGGTCTGGGGGTGTATTTTACTGCTTTGGATTTGTCTTAGGTTTCATGCTGCAAAAAGAGGATAGGTTTGTTTTTTTTGAAGTCTTCAGTGTATAGAATGAAAAGAGTTGAATGCCCAGCACCTTTGAGGATGAGCAGATTTTAACCTTGTGTAATCCTTATTAAAGAAAGTGGAATTAATACTCTGAATTAATGTTAAACTCAAGCTTTGTTTCTCTGATTTCTTCTGTACTGTGGCATATCTACAGTGATTCTGTTCACTTGATGAAAGTCTCTCTTTATGATGGGTTGATGTAATCCTCTATGCCATTCAGTGTAATAGGTGTACTTCCATCTTGTAAGGTGGGATAAATCGAGGAACCAGAAGCAGAGATGTGTGCAAATCAGCTGGATCAACTGGTGCTAGAGATGCTTTTCTTGAACGAATGACATTATATAGTTTACGTATTTGTGCAGATTCACTTGCAGTTTGGTCTGGGTTTGTGTCAAACATTAATTACTGCTTTTGTTTTATTTCACAAATATTCCTGCCAACTCATGATCTTCCAGTGTTTTTAAAAGGAAATGATTGCTGAAAGTATATTTCAAATGGGAATTTGCCGCTATAATTAGATACTTAATTTCCTTTTTTCCCAATCTTTTGTTCAGCACATAGAAGAATTGTTAAGACAGCAGCAGTTTTTAGAAATATTCTTGGAAGGCACACGGTCTCGAAGTGGAAAGACATCTGGAGCTAGAGCAGGTCTTTTATCTGTGGTGGTGGATGCTCTCTTCTCAAATGCTACTCCTGACGTCCTAATTATACCTGTGGGAATCTCCTATGATCGCATAATTGAAGGTCACTATAACAGTGAACAGCTGGTAAGAGCAATTGAACAACTTGTTTTGCCTGGAGGATTTTCTGTTTATGTACAGGAAAGTGTGTTACATAGTTAAATGATATGCTAGTAGTCTTCTGTCACATGTACTTGGTGTTAGTGTTGAAGAGCATAGAGCTATGAATCACAAAACCTCCCTGATAGCTGAGGTACGGGTGACATACCTCTAAATGCAAATTTGTGCCGTAAGAGTATGTACAAGTGGGTGTCTATGGAAAACAGTCGTTCTCTAGATTTACTGGAAGTTTTAAAGTGTTTCAAAAGATTTGACATTTTTTTTCTGCTATTGCATGCATTTTAAACATAACTATTTAATTGCAAATTGGGAAAAAATGTAACCAACCACCTATGTTTTCCAGGGCAAGCCTAAGAAGAATGAAAGTCTTTGGAGTATAGCTAGAGGAGTCTTCAGAATGCTACGGAAGAATTATGGGTGTGTCAGAGTAGACTTCGCACAACCATTTTCCTTAAAAGTAGGTTTGATATTTTGAAGATCCTTTTGAAGGTTTGACATGTTTATATTTCAATAGTGAGACACGTTTATTTTGATTTTTCTCTTTGTGGGTTAACGTGACTAGTACTATCTGCTGAAGTCTGTTCTGGTGATACCAAAGTACCCCTGTTTTGCTGAAAGTGTGAGTCTTCCCACACCTTTCTGTGAAGCTGAAGTAGTCTCAGAGTTGATAGAAAGTTAGTTTTGAAACGGTGTAAGTATTATCACTGAAGTTCTTTGTTTTGTTTCAACAAAGAAATCTTTAAAATGATCCTTGTACCATGTAGTAATTCCTTACCTTGTAGAGACATTTGAATTTGAAGAAAACTTTTTTCTCACTGGATTTTAAAAAGTGCTAAACAAATTAATAGCCATTAAAGTATCATGGATAATATAGCATAAAAATCTGCATGTTCTTTTAAAGTCTTTGAAGTTTGCTATTAGTTTACAACACTTACCTACAATAGTTCACCAAATACTGTTGTGTAGTTTCTCAGGGAATGGGGAGGTGCAGTAATATCTGCCTTCACTTTTTAAGTTTTCTCTAATCTCGTTGCAGAATCTGCTAGTACTACACTTGGCTGCATTTCACTAGTCTGTGTTCTACTACACAATACTTTATTTTTAGTGTGACTTTAATAAGATAAACTACTGTAACAACAACCTTCTAGAACATTATTCAAATTAATTAGGTGTTCTTCTTTCTGCCCCACTTCTTGCAGAAAAGCAGTAAGTTGGAAAGCTTTGGAAGGTTCAGTTACCACAGCATGAAATTATTGTGACTGTCTGCACTGCATTATAATTAGTATAGTAGGGAAGAACATTAATTCACTTCCAAATGAGAAGGCTTGGGCTATTCTTGGTAGGATCAGTGTAAGGAAAAGAAGGTTATCTGCTCTCTTAATCTAGTGAAATGCTAATCACTCTATACCTTCCTACCAACCTCTGTCAGGTCTCGTTTGTATGTGGATTCATTTTTGTACTCCAGAGAAATAATAAATGAGAAAAATGATAAAAAGTTGTTTAAAGTATACCTTAAGCAAGATTTGAAGAAGCGTAACTGTATTTTTAAATTAATGTAGTTGTGTCACTGCAGGTTTTTCTAAAGGAGGTGAGCTTTAGGGGTTAATATTGTACATCTGCAATTCTATGAGCACAGGCTTAGAAGCAGAAGAGTGAGCTGCCTGTGAGTCTTTGACAAGGAGCTTTCTTGGGACAGAACTGTTTTCCTGACCAGCAGGTTAAGTGGCTCTTCAGTTTCCCACGTCGGTGTTTATAGAAACTGCAAGAACACCGTGTCCTGAAAACAGAGTAATGTAAATGCTAACCTGCAAGGAGAGGAGTTTGGCTTTTGAGAAATTTGGGATTTGAGAATTCCAAGTGTGTGGTACCCTGCCTGCTTCCTTAGGTGCTTTAGTTTGTGGCACTAAAGGGTCTTTCAACTGGAGTTTTTACACTAGCGCTTACCTGCGGAGAAGTTCCCTAGCCTGGTGTTTGGGAAAAGCAGCAGCAAGCAATAATTAGTCTCTGTCTTTGTTCTGAATAAATATTAGACTTTGCTCTCACTGAAGTTAATGATGGCAGTTCTCATTAATCATGGAGAAGTTAGTCTGAAAGGAGTTCTTCTCAGAGGGGTGCTGACAGGGGTTCTGTATTGTTTTTTGTTGCAGTATTTTTCATGAAATATGGTATCCTTGCTGTGGAAAGTCTGCCTTTTCATAAAACAAAAGCAAATAAATTGTCGACAACTTGTAATTTCTATGACCTTATTACTGCTCTTTTAGCATGAGCTAGTTTTAATCACAATTGCATTTTTTAATAACTGCCGTTTTCATATAATATTATTATCAGTTGAATGCAAGAATAAGGTGGAAAATGTACAAAAACCAACAAGTCTTCTCTTAATAGGAATATGTAAACAGCCAAAGCCAAAAGCCTGTGCCTGCTCCTCTTTCTTTGGAACAAGCTTTGTTACCAGCTATACTTCCATCGAGGTAGATTTTTTTTTTCTGGATGTTGGGGAGAGAGAGGGAGGATTGTTTTTGTTTGTTTGTGTCTTTAGTGTTCTGCATTACATTCTGAGAAGTGCTCGAAATTTCCAGGGGTAATCTAAATGTGTATAGAAAAACTAAAAACTTAGACCATTTTAACTGTGCAATTTATTACAAGAGTTGCATTTGCTTAAAGAGGCTTTTTCCCCCTTTTTTGAAATTTCAGTGATATCTGTTGATTTAATTTTAAATTTTATGAAACAATTTAGGGGAAAATGACACACTTAATGAAAAATAAAGAATTTGTTTTAAAACCTTGCAAACATTTCAGGTGAGTTTTAGTATAATTCCAGAGCAAATAAGACTTGAGAGTGAGTACTCCTTGCTCAAGGAGGTAGCTGTTACTCAGAACTGCAAAAATGTTCTCAAGGGCTAAATCTATGACACAGATACACGTTTTAGTTGAGATCTTTGCTGGACTTGTTCCAACCTTTGTGGTCCTACTAGAGACAAAGTCAGTCATTTATCTTTACAAAGTTGTTGGTCCATACAGAAGACCATTTCTAGTTTGTAGAGTGGCTGGGCTGGAAACTGGCTTTTAGGCAGATTTGCTTAATCTGTTGTTGTCCATATTCACTGAAGGGAAAAGAACTGTGAGGTGGAAATGGTAGAATGACAAAGTCATCAATGGCCATAGGACAAGGTTGCAATTTTAATTTTGGTAGTCTTATCCTGGATTGTTGTTTAATGTGAAGAAACAGTCTGGAAAATTTGGTAGATATTAAAAATTTTGTGGAGTTTGTTAATGCATAACGTTTTTGTGCCATTACCAGGCAGCATAGTGGTTTTTTTTTGCACCCTGGTTCAGCTAGAGTATTAAAAAAACCCCAAACAGTTCAGATTCTTTTGTATTTTGATAAAAATATAAATTTCATAGTGTGAATTTTTGTTCTGTATATAGACCTAATGATACTGTGGATGAAGGTACAGAGACCTCACTGCCCAACTCCAGGGATATTACCAGTGAACCCTTCAGAAGAGAGCTGATATCCAACTTGGCTGAGCATATTTTGTTCAGTAAGTCTTACAGTATCACTGTTAGATACCTGTTTGGTAATGTCATATTTGCTGTCTGGTAATGTATTTCTCAGTTCCCTCAATTCAGGTGATCGTTTCATGACTTCTGATGCTCTCTTGACAATTCTCCATCCTTTGCCTCCCTTCCTCCTCTTCAAAGTTTAATGAGCTCTTTCTGATTAAGTACGAGCTTTTTATTCTGTTTGTTTTGTTAACATTTGTATTCCTTGGATTAGTATACTGAACTTGCTGTACTCTGAAGTGTTTGTCATATTGAGACACTGATTTCTTATTACTCCATGTAAAAGGTCATTGCAGTGTCTGAATTGCATTATTTAAGATAATACTCACATGAACTCACCTAGCTGCATGAACCAGTGTTGCCAGGTTTTGTAGGTTATGTGGTGTATGCTTCAGTCAGTAAATCTGTGATTTGTGGTGTAAGAGATGCATACAAAACAGTACTTAGCTTAGTAAACATTAAAGCTTTTCTCAACCTTCTTCAAGTTACTGTAATTTGATTACTTTGATATTGTTACCATAGAGACATAATATACTCCGTATTTCACTCAGAAGGTACAATTTTGTGCCAATATCACTGTTTTTTTGTTGTTGTTTTTAAAATAATTAGTACTCTTTCATTTGTAATGATGTTCTGAACTTCTCAGGTGCTTGACAAGTTTATCTTGTTTACCTCTAGCTGCTAACAAGTCCTGTGCTGTGATGTCTACCCACATTGTTGCTTGTTTGCTGCTGTACAGACACAGGCAGGTAAGGCTTCCATGCTGCTTAAATAGGCAAACATTCCTTTGGCCTTGTTAATTAAAAAAATAGTATGTGTTTTACTATTGCATGATACTAATAAAAGAAGAAAGATGCATTTAAATAGAAGTGCTAATATTTTAGTTAGTAGTGGATGCTTGAAGATAAGCCGTTATTGATGAGATGATAGTAAATACCCATGTTGAAACAGATTTTTTAATTCAAAATGTAGCTATATTTTTTTAAGAATGCATGGTTTGAGTTCATTGTATTAAGATTCTTTTTTTTAATTTCAAACTAATTCACCACTGAATATGCTAGAAACTCTCCTGTTAATTTTTAGAGTGTTCGAGGAAAAGCTTTTCCTCACATCCCCAACCAATTGAGCAGTTCTGTTAATTACAATATTCCCAGAGAACTGGTGGTTCGTTTTATAGCATAGGTGATGGAAATACAGTATCTCTAACATGTTCTTGAAGAACAACTCAGATCTCTGCAGGTTGTGAAATAAGCCAAGAAGCAAACAAAAAAACTTGCTTTCCCAAATAGTGGCATGGCTTTAGAATGTAATTATGTGTAATTCAAAACCTGTGGACTATTTCAGAAAAACCTCTGAAAATAAGTTTTTCTGATATTACTGTTGTGCTTTGAATTCCTGACATTTAGTGTATTGTTTATGTTGCTTACTATGTACGCGGTTATGTGGTTTGCAGGTAAATTCCTGTGCAGAAAAATTGTTTCACTGTGTGTTTCTGTTTTTATTTCTAGGGAACTGATCTTTCCAGATTGGTAGAAGATTTCTTCTCCATGAAGGAGGAGGTCTTAGCCCGTGACTTTGACTTGGGATTTTCAGGGAACTCAGATGATGTTGTCATGCATGCCATCCACTTGTTGGGGAACTGTGTGAATATCACGAACACCAGCCGAAACAATGAGTTCTTCATCACTCCCAGCACAACGATACCTGCTGTCTTTGAACTCAACTTCTACAGCAATGGAGTATTTCATGTATTTGTTAAAGAGGCTATTATTGGTAGGTTTTGAGGTTTACTGAGGAAAGACTTCCATGTAACCTATGAAGCCAAAGTATCTACACAAAAAAACCTCAGCAGTTTTTCATGTAATTTACTGTCCTCCCTGCTTCAGCCCACGCTTAACTCTAACAAAGCCAGTTTTAAAGTGTACTTGTATTTTGTTTGTGGAATGTTTCCACTCATTTTTCCCATCATCCTTTCTCTTTCTTGGAAGTATTTGCATACTGATCAGGCAAGGCAATATCAGTTTTGAGCCAACATGGCAAAACCTCTGCTTTGATCAGTATTTTAATGAGATTTTATTTTGATCTGACATTAGTTGAACACTAACAAAATAGTAGTGAATTCTGTCTTTATTCTTCAATTGCATGTGTAATGTTTGACTGCTTTTAGGCCTAGAAATAGACAAAAGTTTCATGTTTCCTTTCCAGTAAAGCTCTTTGGAAAAATAAACTTTGCTTATGTTTGTTTTAGCCTGCAGTCTTCATGCCATTCAGAGTAGGAGGTACAGAAATGGTACCAATGGTGTTTCTCCCAGTTTGATTAGTCAAGAACATCTGGTCCGAAAAGCTGCCAGCTTGTGTTACTTGCTTTCTAATGAATTTACTATATCTTTGGTAAGTAATTGCATTAATTGTCCACGTTTCAAGTTTTTGTTCCGCGTATGTTCTTTAAAATTAACTGATGCTTTCTTGAAGTGTCACAGTTCTGATAGGTTCACTGTAAGTAGAGTCTGATGATGACAGTGGGTATCAAGAGATTGAATATAATTTAAAAAAGAACGATCATGTTGTTCTCATTTGCTTCAAGGAAATATCTGAACATTTGGACAAATGTAGTTCCATCAGAACAGATCACTCAAAAGATGTCTGGCCTGAGATTGCACATGAATTAACTTGCAAAACTCCTGTTGCTACCTTGTTTCTTTGGCAAGGTGTGACAAAATCAGTGGATCCTGTTTCAGGGATAAGTACTGAGTGCATGCCTGTGCTCATGGAGGTGTTGAAGTGGGTGATGCTGAGGTGAGCCTGCAGCATTTCTGCTGTGCTGGCTTCAGGCCTTTCTGGAGAAGGAAAAACTGCTCACTCGATCTCTGTCAGCTTCCCACAACTTAGGCTTCCTAATGCCTTCTAACAGATTTTGTGTCCCTTATATTATTAGATCATCACAACTGTATCTACATTCTGCCCAAACTATTGATATATTTTTGAACATAAACAAATACAAGTCTTTGAGAGTACCCAGCTCTTGTGAGTTTGCATAGATAATAGAAATTACACTGGGAACAAAGGCTCCAGATTCTAAAGATACTCTTAATTTACATAGGAGTGCAGTAGTCACAAGTGTGCCACAGTCTGCCACACCTAGTTCTTAGTGGCAGTTTTAAATACCATCTGACTTTGTTTCTTGTTTTGTTACAAAACATTGAAGTGAGATGATGTTTCTCAGCTTTCAGACACTGTTGAGTGCAAGTACACGCTGTATACTTGCAATTTTAACTGCTAGATTTTTATTTTTTTTTTATGTGTAACAGTTACATAGGATGTTAGAGATTCTTGAATTAGTTCTTAAATTTATACATGTGTATCTGACTTGTGCCTTTCAAAATGAAGTGTAAGCCAAATTGAGTATTTTTGTCTGGAGAGAAATGTAGCTCATATGGTGGGGCTCTTTAGTAATCTTATCCTTCTGGTTTCAGAGTTAGTAATTAATTCTTTTTATTTTTTATTTTTAAATTTAGAAAATATTTCCTACATGATTATGAACAATATAAAAGAGGTGGTTTTTTTGTTCAGAGTTCGGAACGCATAAGGGAATTTCTTAGAAGTGTACTTTCCTTTAAATTTCAAATAAATCACTGGCTTGAGTCTCAATTATTTTACTTTTATGATGGTTTTATTCTAGAATTTTTAACAAACAAAAATTTGGTTAGTGGCAGTTAAAAGGGGAGAATATTTAATGCGGGTTTTTTTGTCAGTGTAGTAATGCATTTCTTTTAAAAACTTCAACAAATTTTAACTATCCTATTTCAATGTAATTTTTTTCATGTGTGCCTGTCTGCCAGGGCAAACATGAGTGAAGCATTGGGATTACACTGGTAAAAGTTTAATAACTTGTTTAAAAGGAATAATACTACTGTATCTAAAACATTGATACTGAATAGGGAAGTGGTGTAGCTATAATGGGGATGATGGATGTGATTTTTTTCAGTGCATTTCTTTTCTGTTGTTCAGCCTTGCCAGGTGATCTATCAAGTTTGCCATGAATCTGTGGAAAGGCTGATACAATATGGCATTCTTCTGGTGGCTGAGGTAAGGTGATAGAAATACTAAAAGAGCTTTATTTATTGTACTTGACTTTAGCCATAGGTAGTATATACTTCTTAGTTGTGAGTCTTGTGCTAAATATATGCTATTACTGAAAGCTTGTTAACAGCAAGCCCGGGACCGATACTGCTTCATTCCTACATTTATAAGCATCAGACATTTGGGTATAGTCATCCCATGATGCTCTGAATGACTCTGTGTGTAATTTCATTAATCCAACACCGGAAGACACTTATTTTATACTGTCTTGTAAAGAGGGGATTTATTTTATTATTGGAGCCCCTTGAAATTGTAGCGTAACAATTACTTTCTGCTCTACAGGAGTCAGTAGTACAGCTCCTTTGTCATTTGATTCTTTTGCATCAATCTCAGAATTATTGTAAACATGATGTGCTAGCAAAATTTGCAGTTTCAGGGGCGTAGCGGACTCGCTGTGTGATGCAATCTGCCAGAGGTGTACAGCGTAAAGAAAACCTGGGGATCAGGTGGCAGTTGACTCAGCATACCAAACTGTACTTTCCAAACATTTTTTGTGCACTGTAAACAAACCTTGGTGCCCAGGAGGAGGCAAAA
>VWZK01006292.1:547058-601261 GCA_013396935.1 Baryphthengus martii | reverse complement strand
AAAAAAAAAAAAAAATGTAAGGAGTGCATGGAAAAGGAGTAACATATTTGGCTGCTTTCTTCGTGCCGCTCTCCAGTTTCAAAGGAGACTTAGAGCTACTTCTGGTGTGTTTGTTAACAGCCCTTGCTTCACGCAGATCTTGCCGCATACCTTTTGATATATGCTTCCCTTTTTAATATGTGTAACCTTCAGTACTATTTACTTGCTATACCAGGATATTAAACATTCTCCTTTGGAGTTACTACTAACTGCTTTTTATCTGAACTGCTCACGTATTGTCATTTATTAGATTGTAATCATTATTAGATAAATCCAAATATGAATTTCTAATCAGATTAGGAAAAAAACCCTGTGTGTTCCATGCCTGGCACATGAGGAAAACAGGCATGGATAGCACTAGATATGCACCTCTGTCTACTCAAGCATGAAACTTACCTTAAGGGTCCTTCTATAAGTTTTGTTTGCTGAGTCTGGTATGTCTAAAACCGAGATAGATAGTTTCTGTTAGTATCTTAAACTTAGGAAACATCTGTACCTGCTTACTGCTTTGGAAATGGTAAGGATTTGGATAATCAGTGCAAGTGCTGTAAACAGTGATTGTTTCATGACTTCAGGGAGCTTGGAAGTGTGTTTACAACATCTTTCCTCAGAAAGGTAGCTAGCTTCTGCCACTTCTAATTATTTCAGTTTACTGCTGACATTAACACATTGATAAATTTCCCATTAAATTGAGCTTGATTGACCTATACATTAAAAAAAATTCTTTTCCTGTGATTCTAGTGTCTGCTTCAAAACTAAGAAATATTCTTCCTTGGCAACTGCTACTGCATGGCCTCTGGTAGGAAGATTGAGCAACGCTTGCAAAGGCTTTCACTTTTATGTGACAGGCAAACTAAAGAAAAACAGTCTTTTTCACCAAATGTCTCTTCTCTCTGCTTTTCTCAACCCTGTTTATAATTTGGTTTCACCTGCTTTCATTAAATATTGGTTAATGATTGAACTGAGTCAGATGAGATTATAAACTAAACCTATTGTTTGCCTGGATTTGAGTTTTTTAACTGTTTACCACCTTGTCTTTCAAATTTAAGCAGGATGATCAGGAGGATGTTAGCCCCAGTGTTACAGAACAGCAATGGGATAAAAAACTGCCTGAGCCATTATCTTGGAGAAGTGATGAAGAAGATGAAGACAGTGATTTTGGAGAAGAACAGAGAGATTGTTACCTGAAGGTAATATTATCCTAAGACCACTAACAACTGAAGCCTGTTGCTAGAGTTACAAGCTACTTTGCTAGTTTGAAAGGGGTAAAGATAATTATTTTTTTTCTGGTTCACGGTGTTTAGCCTGTTGTACTACGCTACAGTCAGTAAAACACCTTTCTTCTGATGAGGAAAACAGCTGAAGAACCATCAAATAGTCTTATAGGGAAGTGGAAGGACAATGGTTAGTGTCATGAAAACTAATAAACGCTCAAGCATCTTAGTGTCTAAATATTTATTCTCTATTGACAGCATGCACTCTATAAGGGGCACATGCAGCAGGTATTTTATTTTCATCTGAAATTTCACTTCATAGGTTGATCATGTTGATCTTAGACATATTACCTGTTTTCTCACAGAGCTGGTGCAAACACCTCTTTAGGACGTCTTGTTAACACTTCAAAACTTTTGTCCATCTCTATGAATGTATAGCAGCCCTGTTGTTTACTACAGAACAGGATAATGTCTTTAATTTTATCTTCGGAATAAAGGAGCATTGATTTGTTACGTGCAGTGCATGTTTTGTCCCTCCTGGTAAACTGCTTTCTTGCTATGCTTTTGTAATGCTCTGTGTTGTGCCTCCACACTCCCTTTTGTACTAAGAATGATTTCAGCTGCTCCTTTTGCCATGAACAATGTTGCAGGTAATTTCGTCTTTCCACTGGTCTCTGTCACTTAAGCTCTTGTTGCCCTTTTGTAGGTGAGCCAGTCTCAAGAGCATCAGCAGTACATCACTTTCCTGCAGAGGTTACTGGGACCTTTACTGGAGGCATATAGCTCTGCTGTCACCTTTGTGCACAATTTTAGTGGTCCTGTTTCAGAGTCTGAATACGTTCAGAAGTTACACAGGCACTTAATAAGCAGGACGGAGAGGAATGTTGCTGTATATGGTACGTTAAACTGGTTTGGGAACTGGATTTGATTCATTCAGTCAGTCACTTCTAGCACAAGCTAGTCTGATTCAGTTGCAGTTTGTTCATCTTTTTTGTTGTTGTTGTCTTGTAGCTGAGAGTGCTACCTACAGTCATGTGAAAAACGCAGTGAAAGTCTTTAAGGAAATTGGGGTAAGTGTTCACTTATCAAAGCTGGAGACTGTTAAGTTTCATTTTAATAACAAACACAATTTTGACAGTTCATGGAACCTGTTCAGTGTCAATTTAAAGTCTATGAGTGTATCTGTGCAAATTATGTATTGTGCATTTTGCTTTCATTAAGGCTCAGGGCTGCAGGAGAAGAGCATACACTGCAAAACAGCACTTCTTGCCCCTGAGAAAACTTGTCTGCATGAGGGCTAGGTGACTAAGACATTTTTATTCATAGCAAATTAAGTTCCCTTGCTTTACTCTATGTCCTTATTGGACATCACTGTCAATGCTGGAAGGCTGAGAGCACGCTCTGTGCTTAGTAACAGCGAAATTTGATTTTGAAGGACTACTTAAATCTTCAAAAAGTATTAGTTATTGAATTTTGGCTTAGTAGTGTTTGATGCTCCAGAAGAACCATCCAGATAGACCTCCAGTGTCCACCGTGAAGATACAGCTGCTCTTTAAAATAAATAGTTTTGCACTTTACCACTAGCATTTTTAATTTTAAATCACCTGTCTAGATTTTGTAAATGAAGGGTTTTTCTTTTATCAGAATGACGTAGCTTCCTGAATGCTAGATGGGATTTAGCATTGTTATTTTGAAAGCATGAGCATTTAGGCAAAGTGTTGCTAGATAGGGATTTTGAAGTCTTTGTCTTTAAATTCTGATGTATTAAATAATCTAACAATAGTTAGCCCACAGTAAAGCCTATAGTAAAGGTATCCTGTAAGAGCTGTGAAGAAGGCACATATCAAATCTGTAATTAAAATTCTAGTTTATTTTGCTGTTGGAAAAGTAGAACTAGATAGCATCTATTCAGAGCATAGCATCTGAATTCCTGTTTTCAAAGTGCTTACACTTTCAATTCAAATGCCTTTTGAATGCATGTTTTATCTCTTGCTGTTAGGGTTGGCTGTCATACACTGTGCTTATTTCTCAATTTCTCTTCTGTACCACTTGAAGGGTTTCAACATTGAGTGAATTCTAATAATACCTGAAGGCAATCCATCTAAGCCTTTAAGAAAGAAAAAAAAACCAAACCTTATAGATGAGGGAAAATTTAGTGTAGTCCATGAAGTTTTAATCACAGAAAAAAGGAGAGTCCTTTAACATGGTGATACTTACTTATATTCCTGCTGTGCTTTAGGTTTTCAACCAGACAAAACAAACAAAAGACACCATTTTGGAACTAAGCACTACGTTCCTACCTCAGCGCAACAGGCAAAAACTACTGGAATTCGTCATGAGCTTCATGGTATTATAGACCACATATAGCACCTTTGTCCAGGGACATGGGACAGGCATGTGTCAAAGCCTGGGGACATTTTGCTAATCCTTCAAAGTGTTAAGGTGCCACTGTCTGACTTGAACTACTGGAAGACAAGTGCCTTCTTATGTATGCATTTATGGGTTTCTTACAGTCCCAATCCTGTTGTAATACAGCGATACTCAGATGACACTTTCGATACAAGTAATTAAACATGTTGTAAAAATAGGATAAATGATTAGAGTTACATTTAAAATTAAGAGTGAAGTTTTATCAGTGTTACATTTTAAATACACTTTTAAAGACTGTAACAGATGCACAAATACACGTATTGGTGATCTGTAGCTAACCCTGAGATATTGAGTTTAGTGACAACACAGCTTATGGCATGAACAAGTAACTTTCATTCCGATTCAGTTTTATTATTTTAAACGGTTTAAAACTTTTGCTTAGGCAGGATATATATTTCATGGATAAAGCCATAGTTTTTCATAAATGTTAACTTAAATGCCAAAATTCTAATAATAGTTACAGACGACAGAGAATAATGATCATGTAGCCAATGATTGTGAGAAACGTTGTCAGCAGGCACACCTTGCACTGTTAGAGCTGTGTAGTGCAGTAGTAAATTGCACTAATCACTAATCACTCTCATGTCATAAAGGACTTGAGAGTAGCGTTCTTGGTTTTATTATAGCATCTGTCGTTCAGCCTGGTGAAAGACAGGAGACAGTTGCCTGAATGTGAATATCTTGTAAAATCTTAGATTATTATTTAATTGAAAAAAGTTATTTACTTTGGTTGTTGGTTTTGGTTTTTATTTTGGTTTTGTTTTGTTTGTTTGTTTTCTAATTAATAGGTTGTCAGATTTTTTCTTTTTTTAATGGAATAAAGAGTTGATTTGGTGAAAGATTTTTTTTAATTTTGGCCCTAAAATATTCAGCAATAACTTCTGCAATTCTTTGGAAGCAAATTTTCATATTTTGTTCTGTTGCTGAGCAGATCTAAATTGGCATAAAGTAGTAACCTCTAGAAACATAGAAATATCATAAAGAATGTACTTTTGACCCCAATCTAACTGACTTACAAAAAACAAACAAAAAAATTTGTCGACAAAACTCAATGATTAATAAATTTTGTCCTGTGAAACAGGACTCTGGTCTTCCGATTTGATCCTTATGCATGGAGGACTTGAACTATAGGTTTCATCTTCTCTTCATGTGAGTGGAGATTAGATTGCAACCTGTAGTCCTGTATTTTAGTACAGCTGATCTAGCTGAAGCAATAACTTGGTGGTGTGTGAAGCTGGTTTGCTTGTGAAATGTGTTTCTCCACCTTAGATTGCCTTCTGTGTGAGGGAAATCAAACATTTCAATGACTGCAATGTTTTGCTTGATTATCGCGTCCCGGCCTTGTGAGCAGAAAATCCCCCGGACTTCATCATATAATCTCTGTTGCTTAACATCTGTATGGAAAAGCATACTTGAATCTCAGCACTTGCACTGTTATGCCAGCACAAAACTGATGCACACAGTTTGAGTTTGTGGCCAAGGAGCTTGCATTTGTACGCACATTTGTCGACAAGAATATTTCTGTAAATTTTTTTTATTAAATGCTATTAATATTTGAAACTTGCAGTTTATAGTTTATTAGCATTATACTGTTAGCACTGTGAGACGCATGTGTTTTGTCACTAAACCAGGTGCTTTACAACACTTAAAGAATTTCTGAACCAAAGCTACATTAATACGGATAGCAACTGACCCTGGAGACGCTTTTGTTCTTATGCCCTTCTGCTATCTCAGGAGGATAGTGACTACATTGCACATAATTTGGTTTTGTAGTCTACTAGCTATTTAGAAAACAGTTTCATCTCATACTAGTTGATGTGCGCTGTTTGTTAACCTGATCAATGCTCCATACAGTAGTTGCTGATGGCTTCCATTTAATGTAAAGACTAGGTGCTTCTTAATAACGAGCTGTCATAGTTTACTGCACTTCAGTAAATCTGAAGTGTACTTACAGCAAAGATTGTACGTGAAAAAGATTTTTTTAAAATGAAGCAATATGAAGCAAACAAAACTTGAGTCAATTTATTAAGAATGTTCTGCCAGCTGATGCATTGGTTACCATAAAACCCAGGAGTACTGTGGTCATTGGAGTGGTCTGGCTAGGTGTTGCAACTAAGAATATTTATGGCTTACATTAAAAAAGAATGAAAATCCTAAATCTGGTTAATATAAATCATTGAGTGGGTAGAGTAATAATGCATGCAAATACACCTTAATGAATAAATTTAGTATTGCAGAGGGAGGTGCACCTCTAAAACTGATTTGGTTTTGTATGAAAAAAACTGCATGTAAGAAGTGAGTACTGCAAATCATAGGCCACTGGAAGCCTTTGCATTCTGCAGCAAGTGTGTATGTCTACACATATATAGAAGCATGTATATTGTAACATGCGAAAACTATGCTTTTCCCTGAAAATAAAGCACAGAATAGAAAATTATCAGGCTGCAACAGTGAGAAACTAAAACCAACACTTTTGCACTGTATTTACATCTTCAGTGTCTTCTGATTTTATTAACCTCTCATGTTTCCTTTGATGATAGAATGCCAGATTGAATTAATTTTGGTGAAGTTAACCAGTAAAGAAGAAGGGACTGGCCCTGCATGACCACTAAAGTATTTTAAGACTCTCCTCTTATAAAGACATGCAGGAGTCTCGTCATTCTTATGGGCATATTACTCAGGTGTGCAAGTCTTTGAGTCAGGATCTTTCACGATCTGAAAAACTTAATGTTTCCTTGTGTGTCTGTAGATCTCATGTAGAGTGATGAAAATTTAGAATTCCACTTCTCGTGCCACCACAGCTACCCAGGCCCCCAAGAATCATGAATTTAATAATACATTTTATTTTCTTCTCCCACTGATACTGGAGGAACACCTGCCTTCTCTTTGACTGTATAGGGCTCTATTCACCTATCTTTGGTTAGGAAGCATATACACACACTTGCGTTCAACTGACTGCCTGCTCCACAGAGAGGTATCAGAATCACCAGGTAGAAGAAGATTGAGCTAGGTGGTGATGTAAGATGCTATTGCTCTTGTGTTTCTGTGCTAATGGGCGTGATACTACTTCATTGAGAATGTTACCACGTTTTACCTGTTCTGTGTAATGCCATGTCCGTTGTAGAAGCAGAGAGATGTACTGGAGTCATTTTAATACATTAAACTGTTTGCTAATATGACATTTCACAAGTGTCTTTTTGTTTGTTTTGGTGTTTTTTGTTGTTGTTTTGTTGTTTTTAAATAACCTGCTGAGGTAATTCATTCAATAGCTTTGGTCCATTCCAGGTAGTTTCTGAAATTAAACCGTGAAAAGCTTTCACTGTAGATGTATCTCTACCAGTGTATATACTGGAGCAGAACCATTTAAAAATCAGACTGAGGAGACATCCTGACTCCTGAATCACTCTCTGTTTTGTTGTGAAACAGAGGTGCCATTTTGCTTCTCTGTTTCCTTATCCCCGCGAGGCTCCTGTACATGGCTTCCTCTTGTAAAATTCCTCTTGCCTCGCAGGGAGTGGGAGGTCATTCAGGAGTCTGGGACGGCTCTGATGCTTCAGACTGTCCCTTCCTGTGCTGATTTCAAGCTGACCTGGAGAGCAATAAGCACCTGTCAGCAATTCTGACAGCATCTGGTAAATGCAAATCAATTGGAGGGGGGCTTTAATATAATAAAACCTGCATAGATGATCATTACTTCAATTGAGAAGGAGGGATGCTGTTTCAGTCTTCAGAAAACAAAACAAAAAAGTTGTAATTAACTGATTGTTTAAGAAGCCTCTAGCAATATTCACATGCAAGCAAGGCTCGATTAATTGACAACTCTAGGCTGAGGCAGGAAACTAAAATTCAATTATTGTCAATAGCTTGAATAAAACCCAATTCTCATTGGTGATGACCTTACATGGTATTCTTTCTGTAAATGTCTTCCTATTTCTCAGTCTTTTCAAATCCCAAGTGTCAGATAAAGCACTTATCTCTGGCTTTTGCTTAATTTAGTTTTCTTGTAATAAAAGCTTGTCAGCCTTATTTAGAAGGATCACTCTCTTTGTCGTCTCTTATGGTACACCAAGTTTTCAGCAGCCCTGTATTTTCAAGGTAAGATCTACATTGATCTGGATTGCTGCTTGAAATGTTTTACTGTCAGTCTTTTATAGATGTTCATTGCGCTTTGCATTTGCTGAGTGAGAAGTATGGTCTTGATCAATTCTTCTATAAGTTGGCCCACCTGTTAATTTAATTGTCCAAAAAGTATCATAGTTGATGCTGTCATTAGTATAAGGAACTTTCCGGCTTTTGGGACAAAACATGTATGAAATGTTCATTGCTGCATATTATGCCAGAGTTACACCTGAGAGACCATAACGCAAAAGAGACTTTTAGATTTCACCTGTCATAAAGCATTGACAGTTAACAGAAACAAAAGCTATTTAATTAATTGTTGTATAACTGTTAGTTACACGAACACATCTGTATGTAATTATGCAATGCAAATTTCAGTAAAAGTTGCATGGCATAATTGCTGTAGTTTGTATAAAAGTGTGATTTTCAACATAGTAATAATATTGGTTCTTGAACTGGTAGTATTTGCAATCTCTTAGTCTCAAATGTTTTGCAGAGCGACAGTCTGACAGGTGAGGAAACCTAGCCACGGTGATCAGATAATGTGTCTAAGACCATACGTGGGTTCAGTGACACCTCTGAGCCTGTTCTTTTCCCATGTTACTTTTGATGCTGTCTTGTATTCTCATGAGCAAGCAGCAGTAGTGTTCAGGTACTAAGTGGATCTTTTTTCCTCTCCTAAAGCACAATTCACAGTCAAGATGGAAAAATTATGGAGTGCTATTACCATCAGGAGCGGACACAATTCCACTAGCATCTGTGGTGAGTCTCATTCGGCAGCTTCATTAGTGACCTGGGGAATGGAAGAGAGAGTTTGCCCTTTATATTTGTCGATAGCGAGATCTGAGAGAGCCAGGTAGTACACTGGAGGTTGTCATGATCACAATGGTAATGATAAGTGTTGGAAAGATCTGAAGGCAAAGAGAAGAATGCAATTCAACAAGAACAGTACAAGGTACTACAACTGAGAGAAGAAAAACTAAATGCTCAGGTGCAGGAGAGGAATTAAACTCGCAGTGTAGCAATTCTTTGTAGAAAACACTGATTTAGTGGCAGATGACAAGCAGAACATGATTCAAAGTGGCATGCTTTTATGAAAATGCCAGGCGTCATGCAAGGGTACCTTACACCTGCATGTGAATCACAAACAAAGTAAAACTTTTCAGCCCTTTCAGATTGATAAGGTCTCAGCTGGGGTACTACATTCTTTTTGAGGAGCTCTATTGGAAGGATGATATGGGCAAGATGGAAGGCAAAATATAAAGTTGGAGATTTTTTTTTCCCCTTGTGGAGAAGAGAAGAATCTGGATTACTCCCAGGATTTGGGAGTACCCAGTTTGGGTGAAAGTAGTGAATTCAGTCTACAGTTGCAGTGAAAACAAATAGGTTAGACACTATAAAATCTTTTTTACTGGAAGCAAAGAGAAGCAAAGAGATAGATGACCTGACAGGGGTGGACGTTTCCCTTGTTCCAGGTATTGGATCCCTGTCCCTATCAGTTGTGCCATGCTGCACAGTAGTGAGCAGGACAGACGGGAGGTGAAGCTCTGCCTTCTGAGTCTGGGCATCTTTCCTACGCAAAATAGAAATGGGTTTGTGCAGCAATTTGGTCAGGCTTCTTTAACTGGTGGTCTGGCTGCCTCTTTATCCTTCAGTCCCCAGGTCAGGAACAGCTCTAATACAGATTATACTTCTTGTTCCTGTAATTGTTCAGGAATAAAATATATGAGGGATTTATTAAGGCTGCTCTGTAAAAATGTTTGCTTAGTGTCTGCTGGTCATAAAGCACATGGAGCGTCAGCAGTGAGCAGGAGAGGAATAGAGGAGAAACCAGGTAACATCACTGTGCTCCTGCACTGCATAGTGAGTGTTGTGGGAGCATTTTCACAGGGAGATGTGTAGGACCCTCCTACCTCTGCCAGTAGTAAAATTCCTGGTGGTTGGAAAATGGGTGAGGAATCTTACCCCTGGAATTTTCACCTTTCAGACTGTTCCTGGCAGATGACAATAACAAATAAGAAATTAACTCTGTAATCTGTTACCAGATTACAGTTTAACTCTGGCCCTGCTTTGGAAATGCTGAAAGCCAAGTGAAATTTCCTGCGTTTTGGGTTTACTGCTGCCTTGAGCATTGCATTATCTCAGTTTAGGCTCCAAGTGATTGCATCTGCCCTAAAAAGCCAATATTTATAAATGCCATAGAATTGGTAGTGGCTCTTTTTTAGCATAATGTATTTTCTTTGGAAGGCTTTCCAGAATCCCCCCAAAAATACTTATGCAACCTCTTTAAGTGAGCTTGGTACTGCGTGATGGATGCTGTGTAACTGATACCCAAGATGGCTTGTTAATAGCTCGCTGGAGTGTGTCTATAAAACCAATGTCTCACCTTTGATTTTCTGTCCTCCTTCAGAAGGGGCTAAGGAAGAGCTAATGGATTGGTTTTGTTTTCCAGTTAAGCATTCTGCCTGTGGAAAGTTTTAGCTTATGGCTGTGTTAATTCATGTGTTCTAAATTTAGCTGAATCCCAATTTTACCAGTGGTGCTAAGGCATCATTTTGAATCAGCCTTCCTCTTGTCTCTGCAGGATGGAGAAGGACAATTAACTACTACCCGTCAGAAAGCTGTAAAAGCCCTTTTTCACTGTTGATATTTCCCCTTCATTAAACTTAATTATCATAACTCATCCCCTCTGTCTACTAATCTCTCCCTTTGTCTCTCTGGCTGGCCAGCTGGCCATTTATAGCCTACAGTTTTCACAGTTTATTCATCCTGCGTGCTACAGCTTTAGACACACACCATCCTAGCGAGGTTCCTGATCCCAGGTGCTTCTCATTGTCCTTCTTAACAGCAATTTTTTGATCATGTGACTCAGCTTTCTCATTCAAACAGAGCCCTCAGAATGCAAAACTAAGATCCTTTAAAATCTGAACATGATAATTAAAATTAATGATTTTTTTTTTTTTCATAAGAAAACCTTGTTTTCTGAAAAATTGATGTGTTAAAAACCAGGTATGTTTCCCTGTGCTTCATTGTTTTGGCAAGATGTTTGTAAAAGAATTAAGTCTGAAGAAAGACTGCATTGAAGTAGTGACTTTTTTCACTTTGGTATCTTGAAAGTGAAAGTAGAACAGGCTTTATTTTTTCTATAAAAGCTTTCAACAAAACAATTGGATTTTAAATGTTTGTGATGTTTCATTCAGCTGTCATTGAAATGTAATTAATGTCCTCTTCTTTTCAGAGCAGAGCTTGATTAATCCAGTAATACTTGTTTTCCTGAATAAATGCTAGTTGCTATTTTTCAAAATTATCAGTCTGATTCAATGAGATGAACTTTAACGCTGTGCTGCTGAATGATGTGCTCTATGCAAAGAAATTATGTTTTAAGGAAGTCATACCTCAAGGCATGTTCTTTGGGAAATATGTTTTAAATATCCCGAAGTGTTCATTACATGTAATAAAATGAATGTTCCCTGTCTCTAGGAGATGAGGAAGTTTAGATGTGGTTTGTGTTTACGTTTTTGTAAAAGTTAGCTATAATGTGTATTAATTCTGTTAGGTTATAGAACTCCTCCATGCATCCCTCAAAACTGCAGATTCTGTCCATTTTGCACCAAAATGTTTCTTTTTGTCCAAGAGTCTGGGAAGACCTTTTTAGCTGTTAAGAGAATTCTGTCAATTTATTAGCTGTAATCATTTACCCAAGTTGTAGTTTAAGGAAGTTTGGAGCAAAGAAGTGTAGAAATATTAGAAGCTGGTATTTCTGGATATGCTCCAGAGAATTAGGAGAGCGAACCAGGGCAAGAGGTTGTGTGTGTGTGTGTGTTTGTCTTTTAACTGGTTTATATGAAGTTATCCCTTTCCTGATGCAGAAGGCAGTAAAAATGAAAAATGTTGGAACCAGTGACACATGTGATTATTTTTCTAAACAAAATAAATTAAGTACAAATTGGTTATTAATAATTCAAAGCAAAATGCTAGATAAGAAATTGCAGCAGCTTGTCTATCATTTTCAACTATTAAAAGATTAGTCTGAGCAAGGCAGTCTGAGGCTCCCTTATCTCTTATTAAAGCCTCACTTCTTCATTTATTAAAGAATCAGATCTAAATGATGCAGCAGGCTTGAGATGTTGCTTGTGCAATAGGCTGGTGTGTCGTGCCCTGCTGCAGACTCGGCATAAGCTGGCATGTGGGTTCAGTGCAGGAAATTTTGGGTATATGGGATCTCCTGGAGATAACCTGGTCAATTCCTTGGGGATTGTTACTGTAGGTCATGTGAAGAAGTGAGAGGCTGGGAGAGTCAGGAGGGCTGTGCACTGGAGGAGGGTTGGAAGGACATTGCTCTGACACATGGAGATATGGAACTCTGTTCCTGACTCTGAAGCGGTCTCCAAATGTGACTCTGGGAAGATCACTTAATGCTTTACATTTGTTAGAAAGTCCTCCGGTACCTGGCAGGTAATGGCATGGTGCCCCCAGGTCCTGGGAGCAGGGCTAGAGGATGGACTGATACCTCTGCAGTTCCATGGGGATTGCTGTGCTCGGTGCTGTGCCCTACTGTGTTGGCAATCCTGAGGTGCCTCGCTGCACTGGGCAACTCTGCTCCATCCCTGTCCCTGAGCGGGACAAGCAGCACCTGCACTGCAGGAGTGGAGCACGTGGTGTGCACATGCTTCTTGTACACACGTGGGCTGCCAACCTGGGCAGGTCCTGGCCACCCAGCAGCATCACACCAGGTAGGAATAAATGAAGGGAGGGAAGGCACAGTGAGACTATCGGTTCAACTAGCTCAGAGTGATTATCTACTTTAATACAAAGAAATCAGTTCTCCTTGTTATTGCAATGTGACTGTAGCAATTTCCACTGTCCTCATGGGCTCTGGTAAAGTGATTTCTTGCTCCCAACTCATTCTCATACAGGGGTTAACCTTGAGTCTGGCTTTTCCCTATTGTGTAAACCACTTAAGGGGTTATTTGTTTAAATTGCTTAAGAAAACACTCTTTCCCCATCGTTTGCTTGCTTTTGCGTCCAGATTGTACTTGATGAAGTAAGAACTGTCTCTCAGATCTATCAGGACTATGGTAAAATGAAATAAAAACAGACTTTCCAAAAAAGATGTGTAGTTGCCACTTACATCCATGGGGAGAAAAAATTCAAATGGCTGGAAAACAGGAGTTTAAGGACTTTGATCCCATCATTTAAAACCTTTTTTTTTGTCACTTTGCTAATAGACAAACACGGATGAGCCCAGCTCCATCTTCAGTGTGTCCAGCAGATGGTGCTGGAGTTTCATCTACAGCAGTGTTCTTCGCTCCCAAGGGGGTGGACACCACCATTCCCGTACCTCAGCCCCTAGGCTATCCATTAGAAACAAAACATCATTTCCTTGTTAGCCAGATACAATATTTGCTTAACAGGGAAAGCACTTCTTTTTGGAGCTGATTTTATCTGTTGCTGTGATTGATTTTTATAGTTGCAGGAGTCAGGCTATGTTTTGTACCTGACACAAACATCACCGCCTTGAAAGACTATCTTTAATGCCTGTGGGCGTGGAGTGGTGTTTTGCATTTCATTTGCATTGGGAGAGAAGCTCTTCACCTTGTCTTCTTCCTGCAATCTCTAGTTTGGACAGGCATTTAAAAAAAAAAAAAAAAAAGAAGTCATCACTCCAAGTCCAGACTTGAGTACGCCTCAAGTTTGGAAGTTTTCCAGATGCGAGACCAGACCCATGGGTTGCAGACCCATGTCAGATCCCCTGATCGTCCCACCCCATGCAAACCAATGGCCTTCTACAGTTGTGAGAGGCAGAAAATTGGATCTTCTGCAAGGTAGGTGGAAAGGAGAGGCTGTGTCCTTGGGATGTTTTGGAGAGCCTTCCAGGACTACCAGTTCGGCTTATCCTCCTTTAGATGTAAACCTTCCTCTCATGCTGGAGGGCAACTTTGTCTGAATGTGGGTATAAGGTGTCCTCACAGCATCACTATATCTTCTAAATGTTCTGCAAAACATTACAAGCATTAATTTAATTTTAAAATACTCTGCAGGCTTTTCCTTGTGAAGATAACTTTCTTGAACTCAAGTGCGCCAGGAAGAAGTAATTAGAACAATAACGAACAGCCTAGCTGCTCAGCACACAGGGCTTTTTACTCAAAAACCTCCTAATGCACCCAGCAGTGCAACTCTGCCCTAATTAAAGGCTGAGGAGTTCCCTGAATTTAAGAAATCCTTCAGGGTAGGGGAAACAGGGCAGTTCTCTCTACAGCACAGCATGTAGGTATGGGGTCTGGACAGGGAGATGTCTGTGGCCTTGCTGAGCACCTCACCTCTGTTCCGGCATCCAGGTAACATTGTGGAGCCCAGGAGATGTGGTTCATGCATACTTCTTGACAACAGTATTGATGGTTACAAACCCTGGCCCTGGCCCCACTCATTTCCTCCCCAATACCTGCGTCCCCTGTTTCTAGGCAGCTGGTTTGAGGCTTTGCTAGGGGTGCAGATGAATGAAATTCTGCAGCTTCCTACTGATCCATCCCCTCTTCTTCTGGATTATTTTTCAGGCAGATGAAAGTTCCAGTCTGGCTCCTTGTAAAGCACCACTGACTACTGTCATCATGCTAGAGGTAGCCAAGCTGGTGACAGGAAGATGCAGAAAGATTGACAGGAGGGCAGGAATACCTTACACTGATATTTTTAAAGGCCTCTTACCCGTAAGGCTTTAAGTTTCTGTGTCAATTCAAACAATTTCCAGCTAACCCAAAAAGCAAGGTGTGAGCAATGAAACAACAGTGATAGGATCCTTAGGTCTCTTTGCTTTTCTCAGTTGATGTTCAGGGCAGAGCTCATGCCTGGGCCTGGATCTGTGAAAAGAGCAATTGCCTTAGAGATGGTTTAAAAGTGAGAAGAAACATGGTTCTGACTGCCAACCCAGAAATCATAAATCTGAAGGTGTTCTCTGAACTGGAACCGTCTGCATTTAACTCCCTGTTCCATCCTCTGCAGCCTGGTCTGCTGACTGTTTTAGTAGCAATACTATTTTTATTTATCCTGTTTGGGATCAGAATTTGATTCCTTCAGTCAGAACGACAAGGAATCAATTCCTCTTATGAGGAACTTCTTATGAAAGAAGTGGTCACCCTGGCACAAGTAAAACTGTAGAAGGATTTCTTCCACCTCTGAGATATTTGCAGATCAAACCAGGACAAGATTTACGGATACTAACGCAGCCACTGGAGGGCAGCTGTAAAACTCACAACTGCCCTTGTATCAGATAATATATCCCCAAATGATTCAATTCAGGCTTATCTTGTTGCAGCAAACATTTCCCTTTTGCTTTCCTACATTCCTTTTTCTCTCCCTCTGTTAGTTTCAGATCTAGCAGCTTTTTGAGCATCCAGGACAACAGCCCCTTTTGCTCATCTGCTGGCCAGCAGCAGTGCAGCCAATGCTACTGGTAACACCAGCTTGGACAAAATCTGTTCTTCCCTGTCTCCAACCATCTGCCCACTTGGTCTGTGCGCTGTCTCCCTGTTGCTCTGGCTAGAGGTGCCTGCTCTGTAACCCAACAGGTCTTTGAGCATGATGGGCAATTTGGATATTCAATACAAAAAGCTTTTTATAGCTCCAGAGTTTCTACTTGAGGAGCTGAGTCTGTCCCCACTGTGAAAAGAGGGGCACGAATGTCATCCATGCCATGGTGAAGCTCATATGCAGCATATTGCAGCCTGGCAGTGGATGTTGAGCAGTGGCAGAGCCACCCACCAGCAGCAGAGAGAGCTGGCTGGTGAGACTGGTTACCAACAGCAGGGACAGTACTAGTGACGGGGCAGACAGGGGACTCTGCTGACAAATAGCCTGCTTTTGTAGGCACAGCAGGAAAATGAGTATTCTGAGGGGGCACACATAAGAGGCCAAGAGAATGGACTCGACTGTGTGAAAACAAACTCAGCAAAACAAAAAAGCGGCATCTTCTCTGTCAGCTCCCAGTGCTGAAATAGTCCAGTGCTGGACCAGAAACATGCTGGAGCTGATGCCAGAGGAGGAAAGGGAAGGCAAGATGGGCCCACAAGTGCTGGCACTTTGATCAGACCATGGTTCTGGGACACCACAGGTCAGGAGCTCAGTCCTGGACCTCTCTTAACTTGATCGTTTGAATATCTCTGGAAGTGGTTGTACACATTGTACGTTAAGAAATAAAATAGTTTCCAGCTTTCCATCTTAGGAGCAGCTGCCCATGAACGACGTGAGCAGCATTTGGCGGTGGCTGCTGGGGAGAGGCGGCTACGGCCCGAGGAGCCCTGTCTGTGGGGCAGGGGGAATAACAGCACCGCACGGTTGGGCTGCTGTGTGCCGAGATTGCCTCAGGTTACCCGCTGAATTGTACCATATGCCATTAAGTCATCCCGTGTTAGACAAATCTGCACTCTGGATGATTTCCCTTTTCCAGCACGGTTGAGTGGAGATACAAACACACAAATACTCTCTTTGTCTATGATTTTCTTCTGCATGGTAGATGAAAAAATAAACACACATGTTTCCCTATGGGCTATGATGTTCCTCTAACAGGCGCTTCTGTTTGCCAGCTGTAACACATCCCTTCCAGTCCGGTGCCTTTGTTGTTGTCACTGTGATCCCTATTGCATCACTTTGGTACTGCCCTGCAGCACGATGGGACGTTTTCCGCTCTGCTCCAGCCTCAGCTGAGCAGCTTTTTATTTCTTTGCTGGCACCAATAACTATTTGCAAGAGTGAGGCATAGGTAGAAACTAGATATCATCGAGAGGCCTTGAGAGCCTCAGTCCAGTCTGCCCTGCTTGGGGCTGTGCTTGGCAATTTTAAGAAATGAGGCTCTTCAGACAGCTGGGATGTCTATCATCTTTTCCAGACAACTTCAACCAACTTGCACAAGACAGAGTAATCGCAGATGCAATAACAAGCTGTAATATCATTGCTACTCAGTTCAGCTCGTTCGCTGTTCAAGATGCAGCAGTCGCGTGGCTGAGCAGTGTGCAGCAGCTGACTGGCCCCTCGGCAGCTTCAGATCAGCTACTGCTTGTACCATCCTGTGCCCTATGGGAGATATAAGGGCTGTGGGACGATGTGCGACGAGGTGGTGGTTAAAGAAGACAGGACACAAATTTACAGGAAATAACATTTCACTGTTTTTGCTGTTCATGGGATACCATCCTTTACAAGTATGTATAGGTTATCCTTTCTTTTTAAATTCCCTGTGTTACTACCCTTTGGGCATTAACTGTTTCCACACAACCCATAGGGGACAGAATTGCTGTAGGAAAATGACAGGGGAAAATGAGTCTTTAACTTGACCTGCAACATCAGAGAATTTGAAAAATTGTGAGTGTGTTTGTAGAGCTTTTCTATCATCACCCTTTTCAACTGAGCATCCTGAATGCTTTATAAATATTAATTAAGTCTCATGTGGCTCTTCTGAATTATGTAAAGACAGAATTGCCTCATCCATCAGAAGAGAGAATCCAGCAGCTGCCTAACAATTTGAGACAGCATTAAATGACACCAGCTCAGTGAATAAGAACATAGCACTGCTTGAAACTTCTGGGCAGGAGAGAAATTTAACCAACTGGACTATAACTTCCCGCTCTTGCAAAAAATGTAGTGTTGGATCCTGAAGGGCTACATGAGGACCTCTCTTCCCATACCCTCCTTCTATCTCTCCTTTTGCTTTGTGGGAAAATTCTGTCTCTCTGGGTAAACTTTATCTAAGATTAGCGTTTCAGTAAGGAAGTAACTTAAAGAGAAAACACTCATAAAATCCTCACCCTCTCTCCCAGTCCTAAGACATTAATGATGCCTGACAGATGTTGACACTGGGAATCGCTGGAAGAGAGGTCTGGACCAGAAGGATGGGATGCTGGAGGAACACAGTGGTTAAGTGAACAGTGTGGGGCAGCATGGGTCTGGGAGCGGGACAATGAAGTCAGCCACAATGTGGAAACCTCATCAAACAGCAGAAGAGAATGAACAGTTCCTTAAAATCAAGCTGTCAATGTAGTATCAGTTTGCAGGGGATACTGCTTGTTTGAGAAGGAATTTCAGGATTATTCCGAGTCATTAGGACCACAGAGGCTCACCCAAAGAGATGAACTAAGAGCAAACTCTCTGCCAATTGCATATCAGGTGTTAGAAATATTACTTTCCATATCCAGCTGAAGAATTTGGTTTAGGACCCCAGTTCATTAAAAAGTTTAACTCAAAGTAGAGACCAGCACTTATTCAGAGAGACATCAGATATTTACTCAAATTTCTCATCTCCTACATAAATTATTTTCATGTTTTCTTTCAACTGCCTGAGAAAGGCACTGAATTAATTCTTTCTCCAGCTGGACTTCTCCAGCTGAGTCATCTAAAGCCACTCTGGATCAATGTTTTCTAATAAGATGACTGCAGACCAGGATATGATCAAACTATGGTGCAAAAAAATCATCTCTGTTGGAAAATTCAGGGATTTTTTTGTGGCATACCAGATAAGTTCTAAAATTTCACTGACTACAGATGTGCTTGAGATGTTATTTATTTCTCAGTACCACTATCTGCCCTTTCATATAGCAATTAGTTACGGAGAAGGACCTGCATGGCCTAGTGGGCATCAAGCTGCTCATGTGTCCACAATGCTTGCCCAGTTCTTAAAATCCAACAGCACTGTAAGCTGCATTAGCTAGAACCTAGGTACCTCTTCCCCACTACTGAACACTTACCTGGGATAATGTGCCAAATTCCACACCCCCTTCCCCATATCTTCAAACCAAAGTCTTGCTCTGTCCTGCTCTCAAGAGGCGACAGACAGAAGTGGCAACAAGGGAAATTCCTGTCAGATATCAAGAAAAAAAATTCACAGTGAGGGCAGTGAAATGCTCCAACAAGGGCTCAGAAAGGCTCTTGAATGTTTGTCCTTGGAGGCAACAAACACCATACTCAAAAGGGTGCTGAGCAATCTGCCCTAAACTAGCCCAGCTTCAAGCCAAGGTATGGTGCTGTTGGACTACCTGACTTTCAGAGGTGCTTCTCAATCTTAATTATTCCATTATTTTGTTCCTGTTGGGAAGTAGACCTGTGGAAACTATATCTTTTAGTTCTCTAGGCCATATGTAGACAAATTGACAGACATGAGACAATAAGGTTTGAGACAATAAGGTTTGTGCTGTTGTAAGAGTTGTGATCATTGTAAGGTCATGATTGTTCTGCTTTTTTGAAAATGTAGAACTGAAACTGGTTTTTTTTAATTTTAATTCCTTTCTTCACTATGTATGAATTCACCCCTGCTGAGTTTTAATTTACTGTGAATTTTCTGGCTTTGTTTCCTGCAGAACTTTGTTTGAAGGGCCCTTGTAAAAAATTGCATGGATTTTGAATGAAAATGAAAGGTAATTCAAAGCATAGATCTGTTAATCCTGAGAGTCTCAGTACTACTGCTTAATGTACACCAGTAAAATATGCAAAATTATAGCAATCAGTTACAGCATGGCTGCAATGAATCTGCTGTTAGCTCAAGTAAAGCACACTACACGAAGACTGATGAAGGAAGAAGGAGGTGAAGGTGAATTTATTTTTATTTAAATGGTCCCAGTTCAATGAATTCTCTGCGTTCTTGATGCGATAATCCAATCAACAACGGGCTCTGTGAAATAAGAGGATTAACATTGTTTTAATGCATTTTATTTTACAATAGTTATTTTCCTACACAGAGTATTTGTACAGGAAAACTAACAATAATTGATTAAGTGAAAATTAAGTTAATTATTAAGTAGATTTCTCTGTGTTCATCCTCTGCAGGGTCTGTATATATTGGAAAGGTTTTTTTTGTATATAGCAATACTACACAATTAGCATCAAATAAAGACCAATCTTTTGCCTTTCCAGCCAGGAAAAAAAGGGGCATGGCAGCACATTGCAGAGAAACAAATGGCATTCATGGTAAAACACAGTGCTGGGAGCAGCTCCATTAGGTTATAACTCTGCTCTCATCCAAAGGAGTGTTTAAAGAGCACTATTAGTTTCCAGTGACATGAAGGAGGATTTCAGCAATGATTTCACCATTTGTCTTTGTTTCGATTAATGGTTTGGCTTCCAGGCACAATAACAGAAAATATGCATACACTCCCAATATCCAGCAAGTTCTTTCTCTTAAATTTGTTCCCTATTTTGTTTTTAACACTACCAGCTCCCCTTATAATTAACAATGTGTCAGCACTGTCATTAAAAACCTCTGGTTCTGTTTTTATATATGAACTGTAAAAAATTTTGCTTCAGGCTTCAAATGTGATTTCTAGGGTCTTGCTCATGAGATCTTGTAAAACATTTTATGAATTCATAAAAATATTCTAGGCTCTGCTTCAGGTCTTGGATTCAGTCCGTTGAATTGCCACCACAAAACTTTATTAAATATGTTTTTAATACACTTTCATTAATGAATTTCTTATAGAGCATATTAAAAAATTGTTATCAGAGTTTCCTCATGGCTTTATTTCTGCTTATCACAAATTGAAAAGAAAGCTTGTTGTTTCTTCTGCTTGAGAAACCGATTCTTGTTTTGGATAATCAACACACTCTTAGGATTCTGGGGAAGGTTGTTGCATACTTCTATACTTGCACTACGCTCACATTTCCCTTCCTTCAACCTCTCGTCTTCTTGTTTTAAATATTTCCAGAAGGATTTTGAATGACGTGAGCTAGCTGGCAGGGATCTTTAAACGGTGTTACCATACCTACAAAATCTCCCTAGGGAGGATTTTAATTCTGCAGAGTAGCTGTTTGAAGTAGTTGAGGGAATCAGGTTTCCAGAAGAAGGGCAAGAACCCAGGAATTTCGTTTACTCAGAAGAGCTGAAACAACACAAGTTTGTGGTATCGTAGAGTCGAGAAACACAACTCTCAACGTGACTCTTTAGTTTCTGTGAAGTGTAGCAATGCAGGATTTGTCCTGCTGGAAGAAAATTGGGTCTGTGTCATCCTGCCTCTGTTAGCTGCCGGGGTGTGTGCTAAGACACAAGTCCAAGAAACCCCACAGTTAAATAACTTGCCCAAAGAGGAAGTTTATTCTCACATCTCACAGTTCATGGCTGAAACACAAGATAGCGTTCATTGTGTGATCTTCTATATCCCTCAGCACTATGGCGTCAAGTGATGCAATGCATTTCAAAGGCTCATTAGCATTTGAGTGAATTGCTCCTGCCCTGCACAACCGACATGCGTTTCCTCTGACCAGCTTGCAACGGTTTCCCAATCCACATTAACCAAATTATCTTCTTCCTTTCGTAAGGATATATGCAAGAGAGCTCTATTTCACATTCCATATGCCACTTGATATTTTATCTATTTTACTACTATACACCTCCCTCTTTTAACTGCTATTGCTGCTTTGCAGCTGATCCTTTGTATTAGATGCTGGGGTGCCTGTGAGTGTATGTGAAAGTAATATTTAGCATGGAATAGGCTTTTTGGTGGTGTATATAGATATATAGTTTATTGTTCATTGTTTCCCATAGCTCAATTTATCGTGTAGTTTATTGTTCCTGATAGTAAAATCTTCTCACAGTCTGCCTTTGATCTGGGGGGGCACAGGATCACACACTGTCCCAGACTGCTGCAGGAATATTTCTAAGTAGATGCCAGTACTATCCTTTACTTCTGCAGTAGAAACAGATTTAAGTAATGATAGGAAGTGAGACTCAGCCAAAGGGAAACAACAGGAATCAGCTCTCAGTCAATGTTGAGATTTGGGCAATGTGGATGTGCTCTGCATGTGATAGCTTTTGCATATACAGGAATGAACAATCCCTTCTAATCCCTCATTGGCATGCGTCTGTGACAGAGGTTTCTTGGTACTATTTGTTCTGTAACTAGTCTCTGTTTAGATGCTTTATGAAGAAAGGGGTTTAGATTTTTTCTTTCAATATTGCTTATGTAGGGTACCATCTGAAAGCACCAAGTGAAATGACCCTGAGAGGAGAGATGTGGCAGCAAATTTCTTGTCACCTGGATAAGGAAGAGGGCAGAAGGTGAGCTTACTGCCACTGGAACTTTACAGTGTCTGTTAAGGTTAATGAATGCTTCAAAACACACCACAAGTTCACTCTTTCACAGAATATTAAAACCCACCTAATTGAATCATGTGAAAGCTATGTGCTCTCATGGCTCTTGAGATTGCTGGCATCAATAAGGTGCTTTATCCCGCTCCCCCTGGAGTGGGACCACAGAGTTAGAGGGGAAGCATGGCACTGCTGAGCAGATTGATGGACTTTGCATTTATTTGTGCTGAGCTGTAATGCAGGAGCCCCCCAGTGAATCTCTTGTCTGCCAGACTTTGCAGCATTTCAGAAAGACCTGCGTTATGTAGGAGTTCCCTTTCTGCAGTGGGACTAACAAAGGTAAGATACCAAGGTCCTAGTAAACTCCTGTAAAATCTCTTATGATTGACCTGGCAGCTCAATGGTAAATGATGCTGACCTGGCTAATCTTCATATTTAAAGTATGCTGCAATAAAATCTCGGGTTTGAACGCTTAATGCTCCTTGAATCCTCAGCATAAATATCTGAAGGTTGTGGTAGTGCCATGGATCTATCAGTAATAAAATATGTGTGTGAGCTTGTGCTGTCTCTTGCTTCATTTCTTTTGCACTTTACCTGATAGAAGCAAGTAGAGAGAGAATGGCCAAAAATGATAGACTACTGTGTTGAAGAGTCAGTAAACCTTACCCAGAGTCCTTTCTGCTTGTCAGAGGCAAGTAACATAAAATGTTTATCCCTTAGCTTCGGCTAGCACCTTTCGCACAAATCATCCTTTCTCACCCACCTTATAGCTGTCACCAGCAATGAAGAGCCCAGAAACGATACAAACATCACCTGTACAAACAAGACACAGGACTAACAAGGAACCACAAAGAAAACTCACATACTTGTGGCTTGTAGTAATCAGTTCTCTCCAGCAATAGTTGCAAATCAACGCTTTCCCCCATGATATTTCTTATCAAAAGCTTTCCTTGAAAGGAAATCTTAGGCATGAAAATGAGGGTAAAATGCTTGATGATCCCTAAGGTTTTGGAACATTCGTTTCCTTCTAAAATTAATGGAATTGGGCCCTATAAATCCCTTGTGTGGCTTTGAACATCCTGCTTGACTAATATTTAAACTGCTGAAGTTCATCACAAACCCCCGAGAGTGAACACTGGTAGAACCTCCTGGGAGTTGAGAATACCAGCAGCTGGCAAGAAGGAAGATGTGCTCCTTCACAAACCTATGAAATGATTCACTTTTCTAGCTGTAAGCCACAACAGTTACAGATATTCAATGTTATTTGCAAATCTTCAGTTTCGTATGTTCATTTGTTCCTAAAATCGTCAATTACTTAGTTAGGCAATTATCATTCAGTGCCACTTTTTCCACCCATCAGCTGCTCTGGGTTACACATGTCCCTTTGGTTATCTGCTCTGTGACTTTTTTCAAGGACCAAACATTCTATTTTCAACTTCGTCAGTGCTTAGAGATCTTCTTTGCCCCTAGACCACCTTGTCTGCACTGCAGACAGTGTTGACACGTACCAAAATACGGTGTTCTTGGTAGTAACCGTGGTCTTCAAGATCTAGTCGCAGATGGGGGAATTAGTGGGCCTTACTGCCATAAGGAGCAGTGGGGGAATTATTAAGGCCACATTTCATGTAGACTTTGGAATGAGAACTCAGACTGGGAATATTTGGGTACGAATAGGCTACAATTCTTGTAGCTTTTCTGAAATCTACTTCAATGCCCACAGTACCGGTTAATATTAAATACTCCAGCTTATTCCACGTGAAGTGGTAGGACTGCATGTTCATTGCGATGCCTGCTTTGAAGGTGTCTGACAGCTCTGAGGAAATCTTTGTATATGCCTGTTATTGGTCAGAAACCATAGTATATGTTACCCTGTTCACACAGTCTGTATCTGGAAAATGCAGATTTGATGTTTTGATATTAATTCACTAAAGACTTTGCATTGTTAAAGCATAGATTGTCTCACACAAATCAAAGGGAACATCTCCTAGCTTTGTAAATCTTAAAGAAAGAAGTTATTGGTTAAAAAAAAAAAGCCTGATGTAGAACAGAAGAAAGGAAAATCAGCATAGTTTGGATTGACCTTCCAGTTCTGAGAGAAAACTTTAGAGGTGTCAGTGATCTAATTGTGCCTAATTACCTGTATAATGGGGCACGGATGCTTTAGGATATGCATTTCACTCCAGCTAGGGCTCAGAAGTAGCCATGTAGATGATGCAAAGAATGTAAAATACGATTGAATAAAGCGTTTCTGTTAACCTAATTCTCTGATGTCTTACAATTTAAGATCTAGAAATTAATGTACATTGATTCAAACAGCTCAAAATACCCTGAAAGAGCTAATCAATTCAAAAGTACTTACAAGCAATAATTCAGTCAGCTGGTAAACTGAGTGCTAATGATGAATGAGGAAGGCTCCCTACATTTGTGAGATATTAGTTGGATTATCTAATCTAATATGGAAGAAAATTGCCTACCAATACATATGGAAAAACAAAGTGTGAAAAAAATGAATCTCAACAAGTGTTCATGTAGTTGAAGGGGATTTCATAAGGCAGCTGAGATCATAAAATTGGAGGTAATTTGTTGTTGGCTTTTACATTGACATTAACACTTGCAAATGTCATCTTTCAAATCAACAGATGTGTCACACTGTCATGCCGCTGAGCACACTAATGGCCCTTCATGTCCCTGCCCAACCTTCCCTGGGGCCCCTGCCACCCCTGCCCATGGCCCAAGAGACCATGGGGGTCATCAGTCTGTGTCTCAAGATGTGCCTGGCTGTGATCCTGCCTAGATGGACCTGGATCTGCCCTCTAGGTAGCCTGTTTCCTGAACTGACCCCTTGGGAATATCTTGTAGCTTTGTCTCCAGTCCTGTCTTTCTGAAATGGTCACTCCTACTATATTGTAGATGTAGGAGAAATCCACTAAATTGTACCTTCAGTGCTTTCTTGGATGATTGCCTGCTTCTGTCTCTTTTTCTCTTTTTGGACTAAAGAGTTGTGGAGCAGATGCTCCTAAGTGCCATGGACGGAGAGGCCACAGCCAACACTCAGATTTCACTATTGTTTTTTTAAGAAAAGACAGTAAGATCAGTTGGGATGGGAAACAGTGGCTCAGGTGTGGAGCAAGCTTAGGCAGGAGTTAGAAAGAGCTATTCTCAATGTTTCCAGGCTCTGGGGAAATAAATCAGTTGCTGAACAGTTCTAGTCAGTTTATGACAGAGACACAAGTGATGGAAAAGAGTCATGAAGCTGGGGTCTGTGAAGTACAGCTGTAGCTGCACAAAAGTTGGGAGGAGGGCAGTTTCTGCCGTCTTGCACCCCTCAGGAGGGTTCCTGACACCCTCGCAGCAAGGAACTACACTAAAACTTCCACACTAAAACTTAATTTAAGTGTTAGTTCCTGAGATGTTGGAAAGCTTCTCTTTGATCCAAACCCGGCTAATGGCCCCTGTGTTAGAAGGGTGGAGAAACACGTTTGCTTGTTGTCTGTCTGTAGCTATTGGAAACATCTCTGAGCTTTCACTTATTTTTTCAAGAAGAGGAAAATTACAGGTACAAGAGAGTTAGTCTGTGTATCTTTTTCACCACAGGCTATTTATTTAAATTTCATAGCAAAGCAAGATATTTTTTACTTTTAATTTAATTACAGTAGATTCTTGCATATGACTTAACACTTCTATCAGAGCTCACACTAAATCTCTGTGGTAATTTTTTCTGCCTCTTTGGATTCAAGACCTTATGAAGATTTAGGTGGTTTGTTTCAAAATCCATTCTCTTGTGGATTGCTAGGGGTTTTATGATGTCAATTGCTGTACTGATTCCTACTTGCTGCACAATGTACTAATTACTTTTGAAAACAATTTCACACTTAACTGAGAAAATAAAAAGGAAATTCTTTCAGATATCATTTAGAGAACAGTGTGGACAGGAATGATGACTGAAGGTTTGTCCATGATACTTGAAGCATCAGATCTATCCCAGCATTGTTTTAATAGTACCAGTGGCAGGTGCCATTGAAAGACTGAACAAACAAAAAAAGACTTTAAATTTCACGATTTAGACATGAAGCTGCAAGTGCAATGAATTTAACGTATGTTTATTTTGTACTTTCAGAATAAATGAGCTCTGTATCTGTACATGCAGTCTGACTTTGCACAGCCATGCATCTTTCAGTATCTGAGCCTCTGGCTCACACTGATCTTGGCTTAAGAGTTGCTTTTGCTTCCTTTCTGGGGACCAGACTTGGAGTTTGAAAGATGCATGTACCTTATAGACAAAATCAGGCTCTTGTGACTGGGTTTGTTATATAAATTCTCTGGCTTTCCTTATGCAGAGGTGAGTTTCAAGACATAGAGGGCTGGCAGCAATCAGAACAAACAGCTTTGAAGAAAGATACTGAGGTCTGTTATGTATGGTTTGACATGCTGTACCTAAAATAACAATGCACACAGGATTTAAATTTATCCATTGAATGTTACATTATCCACATCAATTCAGGCATGGGTCAGCAGCCTGATGCATTTCTATTACGTCATCAAAATCATGCACCATATTTTAATTCTGCAGCAGTAATAACAGGGAAAAAAGCCAGATACCTTGAGTAATGTATAGTGTGTCATGACTTGCCTTATAACTGATGGCACTGATGTTAGTTTTGGTACAGTATTAACAAGTTTATATTAATTTTCAATTCTGTATTGTAGTTCTTAAGTGAACTGCACGTTTGCCAGATAATATCCAGGACACAAAATGCTGCTTAGTAGAAAACAGCAATAAAATTACTGTATAGCTTCCTGTGTGTGTGTTTAATTAATCAGAGAAAATACTCTGTGTGTAACATAAAACAATTAATTCTGTCTAAGAGGCAAAGATGAAACATTTAACTACCCTGCTAGATAATCACAACAGAAAGGCACTTGAAGCTGAGAGAAAAAGATAGGGCAAAGCTTCTCTGTAAGCACAGGGGAAGCTTAAAGGGAAAGTTAAAGGAAAGAAAGAGTTGGGTGGGTTGAGCCTAGAGGAGAAAAAATTGGTACTGATATTTTGAGGGGCTTTAGGGTTCTATTGCTATAGTGAAATCTTCTATGCATAATACATGGAGATCAGTCGTAACTAAAACAAAGTTCGGTCTCATGTGAAAATGCTTGAGCTAATCTTTACAATGTAGACAAATTCATAAGTAAGAAAGAAAATACCTTGGTGAATACTAAGAAAAAGACCTGCTGTAACTCTCACAGGTGGAGACCTTGAGCCTTAAGCTGAGATCTCACTGGCAACAGATGGGACATGAGTTCATGGAAATTGCAGGGTCCTAGAAAAATGGAATCACTTTTGAAGGGATTTGGGTTCCCAGGAGAGGTAAAGTCAAAAACAGCTCAGAAACCCTCATGGTTTATTTAGGACTAAGGGTCAGGAAAGTGTGGAAATGCTTTTGTTGTCTGTAGTGGACCCAGAAAGACACTCAAAATATTTCTCCTAGAAAACATGTTCATGGCACCTAAAAAGAAAGCATGCAGCTAACTATGAATAGCTAACTCATGAAAGTAAACCTGGAGAATGAAGATTTACATGGGTGAATCATAATTTGTACACCGCTTTTCTCTTCTCTCTTGTGTCTGAGTGTTAAAGTATCATCAGATCACTTCTGCCATGCAGCTACCCTTATTGACCCTGCAAATTCCAGTTGATCAGCCAAGTACTGTCAGACTGCTCTAATTTAGCTGCTAATGTTGTCTAAAGAACATCTTTCCTGCAGAGAAAGAAAATACAAAGCTTTCTTGTGCCATTTTTTGAGTGATCAGCTGGTCTGGGAACTTCATTCTCTTTAGACCAATGCTATCGTCCAGTTAACCCCATACTGAGAAGGGCATATCTATATCTAACTCACACATCTTTAGTGCTACAGGTAATTAATACAGACTGACCCAGTCCTTTTCTCCTAAGGTCACTTTCCAATGCACTTTGTCCTTAGTGTTACATAATGTATTTCACATTGTTCATGTGGCTTGGTCTCCCAGATTGCCTCATTGGCCTCACCTGCAAAATGAGACCTCACCCCAGCTCCAGGTGAAACAGTTACTGGCTTAGTAAGCCAGTGCATCAAAGAAGATAAAGAACGAAGGAAGGAACTGAATTTTGGGCTGTGAAAGAATGGTGATATTTTCCTATGAGCTTTTAAGGGAACAAGATATTTTTTGGATCAAGGTGTTTTTAAAGGTAAGTGCTTTACATGGTCCTGCTGGGGAGGAAGGAAGAAGTTGACTAAAATTCTTATATGGCTGTAGTTTAGGTACTTAAGCACATCAGGAGTTTGAATACTCTTAGAAAGTACTGATTTCTGCAGACATGTAATCTGTTTGCTAAGTGCATCTATGCTGATGGCATGGAGGTAAATACTGTGCCTCGTTTAGGTGTTGTTGGTGAACTACAGCTAATTCCTAATTAGTCCTGAGGAAAGTTAGATGCTTGATCTTGCTGTGCGATCCCTTTAAAGGGATCAAAAGAGTAACTGGCAAAATACCACTTGTGTGTGTATACTTCTTACTCTGGTGAAAACAGGTGATCTAGTTCTTCACTCCCTCCATTAAAGTAGTAATTTCTACAGAGCTTGTCCTAATCTGTAGGCTACAGTACCTGTTTTGGAGCCCTGCTTCTTTTGAATCTCTTGTACTGGAGGCTAATCCTCTCTCACATGGGGTGTTGTGTCTGTAACAGAGCTCTAGCCGAGCCTTGACACATAGATATGGCAAAGCTTTCAAGCACTGTGTATTGCTTGCTTCTTAATATAGAAGATACTTTATAATGAAAAGCTATTTGTTTCTCCTGGTGCTCTTTATAGTCTACTTAACGTAAGTATTGTCATGTTAGATTACTGACTGGCTCTGCATAGTTTCAAAATAGTGACTAAAACCTGCAGTGTCTTAAGGGATCCCTGGGCTTTCCTCTGGAAAAAAAAACTTATTTGAGCAGGAATGTTTATACCAAAATTCATTGGGGTGGTACTGAGCCTCAGCAGACTGCAGCTCTGCAGGAAATACTTTTGGGTAAAGCTCATAATGTGGGTCTTTCAGATCCCCCTCAGCATGGAAAATAAACTGTTAATAGAGTTTGTGCTGAAGATCTGTTTTACTTGGTGTTTTTGACAGGAGCTGAAGAAGTAGTGCTATCTGCCTTCAGTATATCGTGCTTTGTTAGATTTGCACTTCAGTTGTGATTTGAAGCCTTTACTTGGAAGGGCTAAAATGTTAGAAGATACAGGATAAGCTCTAAGCTGGAGACTGACAAATGAACTGAACTGTTGTGTGCTGCCCACTGAACTTGGCAGACTTACTCTAGTTTCAGAGTGGTGGCTGGAAAACTTAGAGCAGGTCAAGCTTTATAGGCCATGAAGAGCAAAGAATGCTTCAAGCTGTTTTTCAAGAAGTGAAGGTAGGACACAATTAGTGCAAATCAATTAGTGATAGAATGTCTATTGTATCATAGACATAGGAATTCCCTGTTTCATGCTGTAGCTTTTTGCCTTGTATACTAAATAGCGCTTCCTCGTCAATGTGTCTGTGAATCATTACCTCACAAACAAATAGGTCCTTCGTTTTATCCACATTTGATGGTAGTAGCCAGAGGATTTTGTTTTGCTATGTAATATGAGGAGCAAAAGCTTGTAGCCAAATTTTAATTTAGTGAAATGCAATAGACATCTTTCAAGCTGGTTCAGTTTGACTATTCAGGTGATTAATAAATGAAAGTTGATCTGTTAAACATTAGGCATAACTAATTATACACTTGCACTCCTCTGTAATCTGCAGAGCAGACAGTGGGGTGCTACTACATACAGCCAAGTCCTGTAACAGGGTTCTCTGCAGGCTGTGATAAATGGAGCATGTTACCCAGCGGGGAGTGGGTCTTTCTAAAAGAGAGGAAGGATAATGTGATGAGAGTGAGGAAAAATAAGGCGCTTTTTTTTGCGTGTGTATGTGGTAGGGCTGCTTTAATCTTGTACGTATCAAATGGCCTCTAAAAAGTAAATCACTAAATCATAAAAAAGTCAGCTTTATGCCCAATTTCAGGAAAATGCTATGCTAGGCTAAATAGGAAAAATGAAGTGTTGAAGGGATGAGGTTTACTAAAGGGAAGAATTCAGTATGAATAATATGTTGTTCTGGTTTCTAACAAACACTGCTGTGTGAGTAATGGTCTGACTGGGTGAAGACCTTGTTCAGCAAGTAAACTTTGAAAAGTTGAGCCAATGGGCAAATACCCCGCAAAGCTTATAAGAGTGTGTTGCATGAAGGAGTGGATGCATGCGGATATGGCTATTAGACTTGAACAGGAAGCTTGTCAGATATGTAAGTATGAACAAGAAGGGGCTTCTGGAACTGCTGAGAGAGAAGTGCTTCCAGATCTCTGTGCAGGACTATACCTGAAGCTCTCTCTCCCTAGTCAAACAGTACAGATGCATACCTCTTTCTTTCTTCTGGTGAACTCTAGCTTAGATAAACCATAGATGTTATGTATGTGAGTGGATGGAAGGCAGGCAAGTTGGGGCAGAGCCAGCTCTGTTTCAGAGATATGTAGATACTGTTATCTAGAAATCTGACAGATATGTAGTATTGATAGCCGCTTTAGTGCACATTGCTGGACTGAGTGGAAAAAAGGTCTTTATGGGTAGCTAAGCTTAGGCCCAAAAAATACAAGTGAAGATGGGAAATGCATCTCGTGCTACTTATTTGTTCAGTTGTATGAACTGAGGAAGGGTTGAAATGTCTGTGACTCTTGCAGACAGTCTGGAGATCTCATCAGTGAATAGTTAACTTTTCTGGGATCTAATTAGGAAATGCAGCTGGTTGAAATGAGTAGAATGTAGCAGGTGATAGTGGATTATTTCAAAAGGAATTGTGGCATGCATAGGTACCCACTTTGTTTTGGTAGGTACTTCTAATCTCGTAGTACTGTTAAACAGGTGTATTTTCCCCTTTTCTGGAAGGGTTGACTTCAAATTGCTGAAGGTAATTATTTTTACTCTGTTTACAAATAAAAAATCCTACTGCATGGAAAAATAATCTATTTTCCATGTGTATCATGTGACTTCTGAACATGTACTTAACTGATCATTTCTTTAAGAAATGCTTTAGCTTTTTTCTCTCTCTCTGGCAAGGATTTGCTTAAAATGTTGTCACTCAGAATTGGTCAGTAAACCTGAAAAGGAACTGAGTGCTCTCTTCAATTTCTTTCATTGCTTAACCTATTCCAGGGCTAAATGCCCTTCATTTAGAAGTACAGGGGGTGCATATGTTAGTCAAGCAAATCTTCCAGAGCTGCAGGAGGCTTGTACTGAATTCCTTGCCTTGTGTAGGTCTCCTTACAAGTTAAGAATCTGTTTAAGCTCACTGCATCTCCTTTATTCTCTAATAGTATATGCCATCTATGTAGCTTCCATCTGATATTCTTCAGGTTCTTTCATATAGAGGAAGGAGGGAAACTTTTTATTCTTTCCAGTGGAGTACTCCTCTACTCTTAAAGTGTAGGCAAAAGTATTCTGAAAGATGTTCCAATGTACTGGTCATTTCAAGCCCTGACAAAATGATGCCCCAGTGATGGCCACTCTGTATGAGTTTCTTGTGAATAGTAGGTTCAACTGAGTGTCCCCAAAGTATCTGTGGCAGTCTGGGCACAAGTTCTGCTCAAGTGTGTCCAAATTTCCACCATTTCAGCATTTCAAAACTTGCTGATCAAAGCTGTCCTTGGTGCACATTCACAAAAACTGTTGTTAGGGTGGTGTATATTTCTACAGGCATTCAGGCTGTTCCAAAAAAAGTGAAGCCTGTCAAGCAGAGATCATGGAGTGACTTGAGAGAGCTCTGCTCTTATCTGCTGAGCTGAAGTGAAATTTGGAGTGGAGGAAGGTGACAATAAGCTTTAGCACACATTCATGTGTAGCATTTTTCTTTTAAAATAACATGTCCCCATTACTCTTCTCTAGTTTTGGTGCCTCCAGTACCCTGTTCTCATTTGTCATTACTCTTGCATAACCTTGTATAACTTCAAGTCCCAAATCTGGGTTTCATTTTGTGTGTGTCTGGGACTCAAGCTTTGTTGCAGCCGATTGTGTTTTGAGGAGATACAGAATCTATTTGTAATTGAGTATGCTTCAGGGGATTTAACTACAGCTGGGAGGCAGTATGTGGTGATGTCGGCAATGATGTTCATGCTCTGCCTGCACTAATGGTGTTTTTGATGCATAATTCTGTTGCATTCCTCTGCTGGGGGCTCCATTTCCCCTCCATGTTTTTTTTTCCCTGCAAGTGTGTTTGTCTTGACTTCAAGAGTAGTTTTTACTTATTCATCTTTTAGTTTCTTTCTCCTGAGTTAGTGATCTGTAATTCAGATACTATGATGACAGGGTACTGGGACATGTGTGTTCTAATGTACAACAAGACCTTACTGTGTATTTAAGGGAGCTATGTATTTTGAAGAAATTAAATAATTTCGGGCTTGAGGTATAGCTAAGGTAGTGGCTGTATAGGCAGAGATAAGATGAAGAGTCGCTGAAGTACTTGCTGAAAGGTTATGCTGGAATTCTGTTGTCTAATGCCTTGGCACCACTGAGTACACAAAGCTTTTGCTGTGATGGTCAGGAATACTATTTAAAATACTTTCATTATTCCTGACAACACAGCTTTATGTCTGAGGGGGGATGATCAGCCAGCATGTGTGGCAGTCCAGTTGTTCCTGGGTGTGGCACTGAGTTTTGCTGACTTGGTAGAATGTGTAGGCAGTGGGCACTGAACCTTTCCCAGGTACTTCCAAACTTTCTCTGCTGGCTTGCTTCAAAGCTTGAAGGGACTCAGTAAGGGGGATGTTCAGGGTGTGCCTCCTTCCCCACCTCCCCTCCTCCCAATTCCCAGTTATTAAAAACTGAACGTTGTGGTCTGGGTGTTCAGTACATGGTTACAATAGGAAATTCTCCATTGCTGATGGAATTGTTTTGGGTTAGGAGCTTCTTGCATTGAATAACTGAGTTTTGATGGAGTTATTTATTGTCTTTAATTGAAATAAGGTTGGGTCTACACTTTAATCCCACTTATATGGGTTTGTTACAGATTTACAACAATTCAGTACCAAGATCTTCCTTGCAGTCTTGTTTCTGCTGTTTTCTAATTGGTGTCAATCATCTCAAAACAGGATTTTTCCCTTTCTCCTCAAGTGACTGGAAACAGCTGCTCAAGGCTATTAAGCATTACAGGTGTTTTTTAAAAAAAAATTCTAACACAACAAACAAACAAGCCTTTGATTATTTTCTAGCCTTCAGTATGAGGAATTGGCCAAGGGACTATGTTCTGAAAAGCCTATTTGTCTTGCCTTGTTCTAACCTGTCTCGTGGGGAATTTAGGTACTTGTCTGTTGTGAATTAAACAATGTGACTCAACATTAAACAACTTAGTAAACTTTGTGTTTCAGCCTATCTACAGTGAGTAGATGACTAATGAGGTTTCTTAATTTTTCCGTAATCATCATGAGAGGTAGCTTTTGCTACCTGGCCAGGGGACTGGTCTTCACTGGTTTTCATCAAAACTCTCAGACTTTCCAAACAATGTCCTGGAGGAAATGGTTCTTGGCAAAAGAGTTCTTAATTACATTCCATTTAACATTTATTCTACATTCTGATCTTCAGAGCAAGGAAGTATAATGGCTTACTTCTGAGAAACTGGCATTGTGTCCTGCCCCTTGGGGACTTCTGGGGCAGCACAGAGAATTACAGCTACCATTAAACTATCAGCATTCACAAATTGAAAACACAAGAAGCCAAGAGAAGTGTCTTGCAATTATCTTTGAGTCACAAACTTGCAGCAATGCCTAATTCACTTCTAAATTAGAAAGGAGATGTACTGGTGCTGAGAAACATGCCTGCACATCACAATATGATGAATTGCTTAGAAGCTTTCAATATAGTGTCACTTACAATATTTGACTCTATCTGTATGCAGTATTTTAATTAGTACAAACAATAATTAGGTGACAATGGTGAGGTCTTTTAGCAAGTATGAGTCAGTATCTGTTTATGCATCTTACTAGGCTCTTGCAGGTCTAGAAACAGTTCAGGGAATGCTTAATAGCCTCTGAAAGAGAAAAAGCCTTTAGTTTGTATATATGTACAAGGAAGGCTGGTGGTGATGCAAAATATAGGTAATAGATGTAAGAGCTTGTCTTGAGCAACTCCTTTCTTGTTCCAGTGGTGGGAACATTTTTTTTTCCTTGGCAGCTGAATGAGTATTACTACTCTACCTTCTCCATTTGAATGCTGCAGCTATACTATTGAAAGCATTTTGTACTCTAAATGAAGCTATGATTCTGGAAATCAGCACAATCTTTTTGTAAAACCAGTCAACTGGGGGCAGAGTGGGAGCCTGAATTTCCTAGCAAAGGTCGCCTGGATTGCTTCCAAATAAAGCTCATTTCTTGACAGGGGGTGGCGTATCTTGGAGGGTCCTCTTTGAGAACTATTGTGTGGTAACAGTGACCTTGGTAAAGGGTAGGGAGCTGAGGGGTGAGGGACAGAGCTCTATCCTTGAGATATCATGTAGTTTATGGGCACCAACTCATAATGTCTGTAGTTCTTGCAGCATTAGAGCTCCTGTTTGCTGGTGGACTTGGTCCTGTGGTATGGAAGCTTCAGAGCTCAGAGGCTTTGTCTGTATAAGAACTGTAAGATGGTGTTGGGTGACAAGTGTTGTTCTGTCTGACTAATGCCGCTGGGGCTTAGTCTATGGAGCTGCTGTTCCCCAGGGATGCCAGGAAAACAAACTAGACATAATGACGTTCAGAATAGCTCTGAAATCATGCCAGCAGCTCTGTTTTTTGCCTAAAGTGGTGTGAAGTCATCACTCCTCATGGGAGAGTTTCCTGTTTGTGCCGATCTGGAAAGACCTTTATTTCTTCCTGCTGGTTCTGGATTGTCACTGTATAATTTCTGCTACATGTGTGGCTTTTATGAAAATTTCCCCTGCAAAAAAAGACTTTTGTCAAGCAAGTATTGCCTGAGTGGAATAGGGGATAGACTCTATGATGCTGAAATTGGAAAAAAGTGTAACTCCTTTATTGTTATTCCATGACCTGTCTGAAGATTTGCTGGTGATCTATGTGCTTCATCTCTTTGTAAAGCTTTTTTTAAGTAACCTTCCTCTGAACTTGGTCAATCTTATAAATTGCTGAGACAAACACAATCCTGTAGTGTATATTAAATACAGTGTGGATGAATGCATGTGAGATAGCCAGGGACACCAAGAAAGACCTGCTTTGGAAAGGACTGCTGAATTGGGCAAATTATTGCATTTGCCGATAACTGCAGAGCAAAAATCACTAATGCTTTTTCTCCCCTCAAGCATATGAGATTTACTTCTTATAGAAAAAACAACCCAAAACACTAGGAATAACAGTCATTACTAGCTCCCTGGGTGATGGCTAATTTTAAGCCCGAAATTCAATTCTGTAAAATAATACCTGAACTGAATCTTTAGATGTACTCTGGGAGGTATCTGTCTATTAGAGCGAATTAAAATAGAAAAAAAATAGTAATTAATGTTTTTGCCCTTTAAGAAAAGCTCTGCATGCCCATTAATTAATTACTCTCCAGCCTGCTGATATTAAACTTAATGCTGAAACATTACATTCATATCCACAGCTGCCATTTTGTCTAATTCTAATTATGCACACCAAATTGTAAGGTACTTGCCTTGTGCATAGAGTGCTGAGATTTAATTACTACTTGATTACATGTAAAAAAAAAAAGGACCTGAAAACCTAGACCAAAGTGTACAATGGTGCTTCTACAAAACAAGTATTTTCATATGCCAAGGGATTTCAGTCAGACTGTGACACTTGATTATTTTATTTACTTTCCCCACTTTGAGTACCCTCAGTCAAAAATTCAGGCATGTTTTCTGCTAGAATTTTCCTACTGGAAGGAATTAAAATAAGCTTTGCGGATCCCAGAGCAACCTGAGATTGTTTTCTATGGCTTTGTGATGTCTAACAAGATACAAATTCCCACCTGAAGCTTTTCTCATAGCTTATTTGCTTTTATCTTCTTTCTCCTGGATAGATTCTAGAGTCCTTCACCTGAATACTCCATAATAAGTTTTGTACTTCACACAACTTTCTATAGAAATTCCTACCTCACTTGAGGCAGTAACTCCTTTCACTTGGCAGGACTTTCAAGGAGAGTTTCTTTCCTTGGCTCATCTTTGTGGGTTTCATTTAAGGATGCTGGTCTAATAATTTTCCTTTGGAGAAACTGTGTGCTTTATGATGTACTCTAGCTCTTATTGATGAGATTACCAGGCTTCTAACCCCCAGTCAGTCTGTGTTCGCTCTAGGCATTTTAGATCCAAGGCTGTCAGGCTACACAATTAAGAGTTTGCTAGTTGTATGAAAGGGAGGGCAGGTTGATGTCATCTACACGTAAAATCCCACTGCTAGGAGATACAGTAGCTGTGCTACCCAGACTGTTGAAAATGAAGTAAGTGACCAGTGAGAAGGAAGGACAGTGTTTTATTTGCTTCACTTAAATCCTTGAAACATGAGGCCACTAAGCTCCCAAGACAAAATGACATTGGAAAAAAGATTTTTGAGACTATCGACATCTGGAATGTCACTTCAACAGTTGAGATTAATAATGAGATCTGTCTTGTGCATGTTTCAAAACTTTACAGGTGGACAAGTTCAAGATAACTTCACTGAGCAACATCAGATCTGTCATGCCAGGACCTGACTAATAATGACCTATCAAGGGTCTGTCTGGTACAGTGCTCTGAGTCCAGCAGTGGCCTACATGAATGCTTAGGGAAGGGTAATGATTTGCCTTGAATATTCTCCCATCCACTATTTTATAGCCTTGAGAACTTCCTGAGCCAGTAATATCCTTTTCTGCAAGAAGAAATACTTTGCTTTCTAAACCTAAGCATGCCTTAGCTTGTTTGGCTGAATTAATTCAATTAAAAAAATCCAAAACAACAACAACCAAAAAACACAATAAAACAATCAAACTCTTCTTTGTCTTCTGCATCCTGTCACAACAAAAACAACTGCAGAGTTGGAAGCTAGACAGAGCATATAGCTTCTGTGCCACTTATCCTACTTCCAAGAATTGATTTGCCAAGGTAGCTGCTTGCTAATTTGGCTATTGAGCAAATTGTGAGCAGGAGTGCTCCATACTGTGTACTCTGTGCATGGGAGTCCCTGGGAGTTTGTAGAGTAGAAGACACAGGATGTTATTCATTCCAGTTGTTTTCCACTTTCTTAACATGAAGCTATTTTTCAACTGGAGCTGTCAGAAGCAGAAAGATAAGCCAGGCTGTGGCTGAGCCTTAGGGCCAAATTTGGACAAGCACATCCACATTTCCCAGCAGGAGACAAGTGGGGACTGACATACACTTGCACAAAAGAAAGCAATATTGATAACAAGGTGCTTTTTACTTAAGACATCTCAGATTTGAAGTGAATAAAAAATGTATGGGGAAAAATTGAGTTGGGTATGGTGCAGCAGAATCCTTTAAAATGAGAAGAGGGAAGTCTGCCTTGGATGGATGAGTTGACAAAATGTTCTTGTGGCAAATCAATGCTGTATGGTGTTACAAGATCCTGAAGCATGAGAGAGTCATCTTTCATGATATGAGAAGTGCCTCCAGAGCAATGTTGCTTGCTTTGAATTGTACCTTGGATTTATGCTCCTACCATGCAGTGTGTCAGCCCAAATGATGTGAGTCTAGGTCACTAGTGTCTGGCCCCTAGTATTGTGACTTTGAAACATACTTGTTTCACTGTACTCTAGAAGGCATTTGTATCTTGCTCTTTAGGATGTGCCTGTTTCTATGACGCCTATGCAGAGCGCTGATGTCTTGACATATTCAATATAAGTCAGAGCATTGATCTCTTGACCTGCATTTGGCTCTGCTTGTAGAGGTTGCCTTGTTCCTGTGTCTTATAGTCCAGTGGTTTTTGTTTTGCACTCTCCAAATAGTTTGTGGTCCTTCAGACACTGTGCTTACTCTCCTGTCTCTGAGACTTTCATCTGCTCCACTGCTTTGATCCTCTTAGCCACATAGGCTTTCACCTGCCTCCCCCAGGTATAAGGAGGCTGCTGTTGGGATCCTGCTCAAGCCTTCAAAGGGCCAGGGAACTGTCCTGAAGGGAGAAGGGAATGACTTAGCTGTCCCTCTTTTTCCTTTCTCTCTTCTGTGAAAATGGCAATAGGTTGAAAGACTGCAAGGTACTTCAATATTCCCCACAAGATAGGAAAGTCAGGCAAGCAGGTATTTCTTCAGGAGGGATAAGCAGAACCATGCTTGGGTTAGTGTTCCAGAACTCTTAAGGTCCGTTTTGGTCCCAGTCAGCAGCATAGCTCACAAATGTATTAGGAGCTCACTGCAGGCACAGATAGTTCTTCCTCTGTCATCCATGAACTGTCTGGGTTCTGAGGAAAGCTAAAAAGTTAAATTTAAAGACATGTTAACTTCTGTTACTTGTTTTTCCTTACTAAATAGAAGAAAAAGTTGCTACTATTCTCCATTGTCAGTAAAATCATTATTGGGGCAAAGTTGGAGGAGTTCAAGTTTGAATACCTGTCCTCAAATCAGAACATTTACTTATGCTTAGACAGTCTCTATCTGGTGCCTTGTTGCGGAATTGTCACCCGAAATACTAGGTTAAAGTTGTATGTAACCTGATGGAAATAATAAATAACAGACCATTTCAAGAGGCAGCCTGCTTGCAGTGTTTTTTTTTAACTTGTCTAGTCAAACTACTATGGTCAGCTTTGCATCCACAAGCTCCCTATGTTCAGCACAAATTGGAGACGGAAGAATGCAGGTAGGGACAGAGTTACTGTCCTTGCAGGCACTCTCCCATCCATTTGCACTGTTTGTCATGTAAAACCCTATTCCTGTATAAAAATGCATCAGCATTACTTTTGACACTGTTACTTACTCTGCTACCTGTTTTAGCCTCTTGATTATATTGGAAGAGCTTTGCGTGGTGTTGCGTAATGAACTGGAATGTGGACTTGATCTTGGCTAAAAGGAAGAGTTTCAGCCCTTAGGGGTGATGTGAGCTGAAAGAAAGCTGAGCTGAAATGAGAACAGTAGAACTGAGCCCTGAAAAGTGGCACAAGCTGCTCTCATTTGGGATTTAGTCCCACAGGTGCCACAAGTCTTGTTATGGCCTTATTACTCTAGGCAATAACTTCTCCCTGCCCACCTTTCTTTTTGAGGTGGCAGAGTGTGTGTATGATGAATTCAGTCAAAACAAGGACTGTCATCCAGCAGAACTTTCTGCAATGGAAAACAAATAAAAATATTTCCTAGGAGACCCTATGAAAAAGCTCTGATTACTTGTCAGTCCACTGTGTGCACTGGCAAGAGGCATTCTGTTTCTTGATGAAATCTGGTAGATGCTCCTGTTGCCTTAGTGACAATCTTTTTTTTTTTAATAATGGCAAATAACCATACAACTGATCAGCTCATTAGTTGCTATTGCAGAAGATCTAACTCTCCTCTGTTGACTTGCACATTGAAAAGCCTAGTAAGCAAAACAGTCTTCTATACCCATGTTTTTGTAGTGCATAAAGGCAAAAACTGGTTTAGTTTTAAAATGAAGTCCCACACGCGCTTACATGGTATGAAAAAGAAATAAGCATTTAGTGGTGGATTTGTGTGGCAAGCTCAATATGATTAGTCATCTTTGGCAGTTGCAGTGAAGTCTCAGGACCATCTCACTGCAGCATGAGTGGCCTTAAGAGACACTCTGAGCTAGAAGGAGTATCCTTTCCTTTACCTGAACAGCTCCCTACCTCTATTCGTCCTTTGTTCTCTCTATCAAGAGAAAGCAAGAGGAGGAGGAGCAGAGGGTGTCTTGCCCCATCTCATGATGATCATCAACACTAAAATCATAGCTGAGCTGAGGGCACCAGAGGGTGGCCTGGAATCCCTACAAACTTGCTCTAAGGTTCATTGACTCCATTTTTATGACTGTTTATATTCCATCTCTTCCAGAGCAAATTCAGGTTGGTGTACAACATTTGAATGTGCTACTATTCCCTGTGGGGAAATCAGAGTTTTGCCCTTGTCTATAAACAGAAGGCTGGAGAAAAAAAATCACTTAGGTCTGTGTGGTGCTCTCATGTTAATGTAAGAACTGAATCTGTGTCTGCTGTGGACCAGACTAGAGCAGAGCTCTCTGGCCCAGAATCTTATGCTGAACTGAATAAATCATGCAGGTACTGACAGCAGCTTCTGGTATGACTCCACTTTTTTTAATCATTATTATTATTTTTTAATGAAAGGAGTTGGAGAGTCAGATGCAGAACCCAAGATCTGAAGACTTGAAACTATATCCTCTGTTTTCCTAACTTTCCTTACAGTTTTCAGCAACTCTTGAGTCCTCCAGAGGGAAACAGCTGATGTTATATATGAGCTGGCATGCCTCATTAGCAAATTGTATTTCCTCTAAGCAGTGAAGGATTCATGACCTGTGAACTGAGGAAAAACAGATCATGTGATAATTCAGAGGGAATCTTTCACCTGTATGGTCTGAGTATGCAACTATCATTTGTTATCATTAACTGAATTACATCTTGTGACTTATTTTGCAAACCAAAACCTTTCTAGCACGCATGCTTCTTCCTTTTTATTTTTGCATTATCTTGGCAGTGTTTCCTGTTATGTCTTGGAGTACATCTTCCAGTTCCCTCCAGGTCCACCAATACATGACCCAAGCTAAGAAAATGTGAATGCATTTTCACAGCATTTCTATGGTAATTTGGAGAGCCCTTATGCTAAGAAAATGCACCCAGGATTTGAACCAAGCTCTTGTGATCCCTTGACTAATGTTTCACCACTAAGAAAATTCCCCATCCCAGTGCTGGAATCAGGAGTTATTTTTCCTATCAAAATAACTTTTTCCACTTAGCTGATCTGCCTCTATATTTTATGTAATAACTTGATTTAGTTAAAAACCTTCTTCACTTTCTCAAACTAGCAAGGGACTAATCGGTTGTCAACTGCTGATATGGTTGTTTTCACTTAGTTTCTAATGAAGCCACTGTGTCTGGAGTTCGTGGGATTTTATGTCTGTATGCAAATCTAGAGTATAAAACTTGAATACAGGCCTTAGACTTTGACTGACAAGGAATAAATTGGAAAGGGAAATTGCATCTTCTTCTGGAGTCTTAGGAATAGCCTTGGGGGCCTGTGAACTTTGCCACCTGATACCATAGCATAAATACTGCTGCAGGATTTGCCGTATGGTTGGGGATTTTTGTTATTATTTGTTAGTTATGGTTTAAGTGAAACACTTGGGATACACTATAGGATTGGAGAGGAGGTAGACCATTACTTATGTTTATTTCCTTAGAGATTACTTCTGCAAGCACCTCATCTCTCTCCTGTCTCTCTTCTCCTCTTCCCTGCCCCTTTAAAAATGGGTCTATGTGCAAGGAAAGCCTTGCATTTGTCCTTAGTAGGGAAACAAGAAAAAGTAAAGTGACTCAATCAAAGCTGAAGTGTTGAAGCCAGGTAGTATTATCAGCTCCTGAAATAAGGAACAGGCAGAAAAGTTAAGGTGGTATCTAAGGGATGGAGTCTCATTTTATCTCAATATAAATGTCAAATAATAGCTAACATGATCGCTTCTGATGTCTCAGAACTAGACGAGAGTGCGTTAGTTTCTCCCTCTTCCTGAGCTGGCTGGAGAGCTGCCATTCCCCTTGTGGGATACTCACTGCTCTGCACATGTCTGTGAGGTTCAGTTGTTGCCGCTCTTTTCCGACGAACCGAGAAGGAAAGCAGTAATGTTATCTCCCATGCAACCCTGGCCTGTCTTCTCTCATCACAGCCATGCATATGGTGATAAAAATCAGATTTTTCTTTGGGCAGAAAGTGTACATCTCTTGACTTGCCATATCCATCATGAACTAGGATGAGGTGGTATTAAAAAAACAAAAGCAGAGCAAAACAACAAAAATCCACCACAAAACAAATAAAAACCCCTCCAAACAATCAAACCAAAACCAATTTTATTTTTCAAAATGGAACAATTCAATCATCAGATTTAAACTTTGTCATTGTCTTTGTGCAACTTTATCATTAAACTTGAAATCAGTGTTTTAAACCCATTTTATTAGTCAAAAACTATCAAAAGACATTGCAATACTCTTTCATTTCAATATATAGATTTTAAAGATTTTTTTTTTTTCCTCAAACAATTTGCTTTTTTATAAAACTATACTCTACTAGCGTGAAGTTTATGGAAGAAGGAGAAAAGGAAATAGCCCCTGGGAATTGGATTGCACACAGAAAATGGATGTCTCTTGTTCTCTATCATTATTCATGATTTGAGTAGCAGGCAGAAAGGGCTTTTTTCTTCCCTCTAGCTCAAGTTTCCTTGACTGACTATGCAAGTCAAAACATGAGAGAACAAGTTTTCTATGTGAGATGCGGTACAACAGATTTGCAAACTTATTCAGGTCTATCACTAATTATTTTACTAAAGTTTTAATATTCCCTAATAATAAAGATGGAAAAACATAATGCCAAACTTTGCCTGACTGAAGTAAGAGCTGTACTGGCTACTCTGCTAAAGCTAATCTGTTCCCTCCCACCACTAATATCAGGGAAGAAAACAGAGACTAATGCAGTTATCATGTGCTTCAGGCTGTGTCAGGATCAGTGTGGGCTCAAGCACTAGGTTTTACTGGGAGCGGGGGGAATAGTTTGTTTTGGTGAATTTGGTGTTGAAGAACGAGTAGAGAAACTTGACAGAGTGTGCAGAAGTTGCAACAGACTTGTGTGTTTCAAGGATGACTTATCTAACCTTGATTACGTCAGAAGAAAGTCTAATATTACATGCAGATGCAGTCCACTTTTATTATACTTGTCTTTAAAATAGTGATCACCACGGGCTTTAGTATCTTACTGAATAAAGGCCTGTGTAAGTGGGCTGACAAATAGCTGCCTGAATCAAGCTGCTGAGCACAAGCAGGGAACAAACAGTACAATGAAATATAATGACTAAGTAGGTGGTCTGACCTGCACTACTGTCTCTTACGTTGTGTGCACCACTGGCTTGCTCAAAGGATGTAGTTCTTCCATTTAAACGTGGGGAGAAAAGGTGTATGAACACACTTGGATCTGTGTGGGATGGAGAGCTCAGCTCTAGTGTGCAGTTATTCTAAATATTCTTTACAGGATTTTGTCATGTTGTCCCATATTGCTGCTGCCTCCAGTCATTCTAATGCTAAAATTGGCATTGCAGACTGGCAGTTGTACCAAGTCTACCCGAGCTTTACTTCTTGGCTTAGTTTGGTCTGAGATTTCATTTGCAGGCCTAAGTTATGGACTGTGTACAGATTCCTTCACTTCCTGACTCTTTAAACAAAAAGTGGGGAAGTAGCTGAGCAATCTCTTGCTTGCAGGTAGCTATTTGAGAGGACCCTGTAGTAGTTTCAAGCTTTGTTATATCTACATAGATATACATCAGCAAAAATTGATCTATAGTAGAACTTAGGGAAAAATTAGATAAATTGGTTCTGCATCCTCATCCTGCAAACTTCCCTGAGTCTGTGAAGTTGCAACTGAGTTTGCCAGCACAGCTCATTTCTGTAGCTGTTCTAGGTGTTAGTGTTCTTCAGTTTTCAACCAAAACATCAGAAAATAATCTTTTCCTGTGACTTTTGGAGCTCTTCCTTCTGATCAGGTAAGCAGCCTGCTTTGCTGAAGGCAAGTAATTAAGAAGCACTTGTGTATCCCTAGTGAGTGCTTCATGGAGTCTTGCAGTGATGACAGAGCAAAAGGGAAAAATCAAAATAATGTTCTATAATAACAGAGCTGTCTCTGTTCCTGGTGTTTGATATTTGTGCTGAAACACTAGTATGAAGAAACAGATACTGGGTTAACTGATGTGAGAGAGCTGGGCTGGATACTGTGCTCTGCTAGTGACTTTAGCTAATGTGCTCTTGATTAAGACAGCATGAGAAGGAGCAAGGAGCAGGATGTGCAAGGAGGAAGACTAGGTCATCAAAACATCGCTTGGTCACCGTGTTTATGTCTGCGTTAGGATGACCGGACCGCATAAGTATCAAACAAGGAGGAGACACAGGAAACAGATGAGCAGTTGCCTGATGCAATGCCTAAGATCCAGCTCATGTGAAGCTTCATGGTTACACAGTTTTAGCTCATGATATAGCAATGCTGATTGCTCAAAGTCAAATATCTGTCGCTTGATTTAACTGGATCATGAAGACAAATCTGAAGTTAATTGCTTGGTATGTGGATGGAGAAAAGACTAATGGAGGTTTATTTAAAAATGATTTTTAAAAGCATCTAATAGATAATGGTGTCATGTAAAGGCCTTAGTGAACAGAGTCATCAGTCTGTGGAGAACTTGACTTCTTTACTGGAGGAAGTGAAAATCATAAGTTTTATAAAGTACATATGTGTTGACTTTGATCCCTGTGAGGCAGACTTTTGATATACCTGTTTACAGCACTGGGAACTGAGCACTCCATCTGTAACCTGAAATAGTTGAGTGTATTAGTGGATTATTTCGTTCTCACTGGTACAAGGATGGGGAATTGACTTGGAAAAGCAACAATTCAGTTTGTAACTGGATTCCAGATTTCGATAGAAAAAAGTAATCACTACTGTATTTGTCAGAACTGACAAGTACATTGGCCTGCAATAAGTCTGTGAAACAAGGCAGATTGTTTTCCTGTACCCATTAATGTCCCAGCTGGAAGATACAAAGACTTTGTAAAAGCTATCTAAAATCTCAAATCATAAAGGAAACGACAATGTTAATTTTTTGTCACCATTTTTGGCAGGACATTGGACTGACTGAGGCTTATAGGCAATGGAGAATGGTAAGTGACCGCTTTGAATTTAGATGTTTAAATGACTGGATGCCTTTTAAGACATACAGTGCCTGACAAATTAGAATATCAATAAAAGATCCAAAGCATTTGTTGAAGCTGTTTTTGAACTGAAATGACACAAAATTAACACACTCTTTTGGCTCAAGTTCTTGGTCAAGTCAGTGCAGAACTGCAGCATTTAGGCAGAAGTAAAGGGAAATGTTGGCACTTTCACTAGTGGACTTCAAATTTCAGTTTGAGTGTTTTACTACTAATATTTTTCATGAGACTTAGCTACTGTTACTAGAGTCTTGGGTGCTGTGTCTTTGAGGAATGAGATTAATTAGCCCAGTTGCATTGGAAAGGGCCTTTAGAATTATTTTGTATGCTGTGCTGCAAATCATGTCTTTGCGCAAATTCTCGAGCTAATATCTCTATGACAGATTCTAAAGAGGCAAGAACCAAAGTAAGATTAAGATGTCAGTACTTCCATGTCTTTGATCACGGTCAAGCGAAGTTAGAGCACATCTTGGATTCTCGGAAGTCATTTAGATAACTTCCACAGTGCTCTGAACTGGAGGCACTTCCCTCTCCCTGCCCTGTGGTACACACATTCCAAAGCCTACATTTGGAATTGGTAATCCTCTGTAATAGAGGCTTTTTCTAACTTCTTTTGCCTGAAGTTTCCAGGAACAATGCAAAAATCAAAAATAAATGTGGATCTAGTAAGGCTGGTATGTAAGCTAAGTACCTGAGCAATTCTGAGATCAAGCAACAAACTTTTGGAGAACAGGTTTTCATGAACATTAAAATATCTGGTGGCAACATGCATCATGTTTTATTTGTGTTTTGAGACTGGAATGGGATTTGTACACTGGAGGAGTGTGCTCTTTAGAGGCTGGGGTCTGGTCTGGAAAACCTGTATTTATGCCACATGATCTTCAGGTGTGGACAACATCTTGTATGATTAAGATCTTGATTGAAGGTATTTGGAGGTAAACAGTGTGAAATACAGACTTGGGGCTCCAGAGAAGGCCATACCAAGCTTCTAGATCAAAGCACATTTAAAGTAGACAATATTTCAACCAAAATTCTGCAACTGAAGTCTGTGTTACTATGTCTTCTAAGACCAGTGTCTTCAACTGGAAATAAAATATAATCTGCTTGAATGATTTGGATTTTTCCTGGTAATGACAGACTGAAACCAGTGGAAGTTTTGATAGTGTAATTGATCTGAGTGAGAAGACTTGTGACTAAATGTGTACTCATGTAACTATCTATAGAGAGGTTGGAAAGAAGCTGAAAGCATCTTTATGTACTACATTTTTAGAGAATAAATATGCTTTTATATAGAAACTTGTGTTCTGTAGAACACTTCAGGCAATAATAAATATTTTCATTCTTATAGTCTTCTGTTTGCAAAACTTTTTTAGTATCCAGATGACTATTCTTCACTAGTGCAAAACCGATTAGAAGTCAATTTGTTTTAAAACAAAGCAACAATAACAACCAAACAAAAACAGACACAAGAAACTCAACCAAAAAAACCAGCAAAACCTTTTTAACACTTGTGTGGATAATATGTTGGCTGAGTTGTTGACAATTATTCTTTTGGGAAATTATTTATGCCAAAATGATTGTGACAAGATGCACATAAAAGGAGCTGGACAACAACTTTATGCAGAAGTGGTCTCTTGCTTTGCTGGGCAGTGCAGTAAGTCTCCAGTTTGGAAAGGAAGGACTTATCCTACTGTGTAAATGAATAACAATAAACTGATCATAACCTTATTCTTGATAAAGATGTGCTGAGGCCTGGCAGGTCCTCTGCCTCCAGTGAACTGGAGTCAAATTCCCAGTAATATTTAAGGAGTGTTGAATTTTGGATGTCCAGGACTACAGTTCTGCAGTTGTTTATCATTGGGTTTGTAATAAAAGTAACAGGACTAAACCAGGATGTTTTAACTCTTACTGGAGCAGAGTTACGCAGGAGCAGGATGCTCTGAAGCTTTCAGTTGCTCTGCTTTCCAGTGAAGTACAGTTGACTTCTTGAACTACAGGTAATACAGTTTCAGAATGTCAGAGCTGACTTTCCTGGCAAGAGTGAAATGAGCAAATGGTGCCTTTTATGAGGCCTCTGTCACAGAGGGTATGTTGAAAACAAAAGGTAGTACACTCCAATCAATTCAGCTGAGGTAGCAACTCTGAAATGGCCATTACAGATGGGCACACCTTTGACCTGCCTTGCAATAGACAATGTATTGCACAGGAGGAAAAGGATGCTATTGGGATTGCCAAAGTGGCTAGATGATGTTAATCTGAGGACAAAGCCTTGCATGTATTTTAGTTGTTCAAACTTGGTCTTTGTCAGATCTTGATTACTTAAATGCCCTGCAAAAGTACAAATGTTAGTTTTGGATGGTATTTTTAAGCAATTTTTTTTTTCCTGGGATTTAGCTGTGAATTTTGTCTTCCTTTTTTTTTAAAAAAAAAGTTCTTTCTCTTAACTATTACAGAAAAATGAGAAACCAAATGCTAAATGTACTGCTGATATTGCAAGAGATGAGCTGAATTTATTTAAATGTCACAGAGCCTCTTTCTGTTATTGAGCCAAAAAGTATTTGAACAAATAGAACACTCTCACTCAAGCTTAACAAACCCGCATTCATGCAACACTGAGGCAAACACAAAGGAGGGCTTTGTAAAGGTCATTTATATCAGTTCACCTGTGTAAGGCTCTGTGTATTCTATCTGCTCTCAGGGGTTTCCCTCCCCATCCCAAACACTTTTGAAATGTTTAAAGTCTGCTATGACTTGGAGTGTTAGCAATTGGAGGTAACTAACCCTTCCCTTCCTTGTGAAACTTCTGCAGCCCTTAATTCGAACTGCTGTGCTTGGTCTTTATCCTTTTGGGGAAATGAGGTGCCATCCTCTTGTCTAAAGAGAGTTGTCCTTGGAATCTTTTGGTGGTTTATGGCCTATGTTTTGAGAAATGATGCTTTAGCTGGAGCAGTTCAGCTGTGCTCATATAACTCTTTACTTCAAGGTTTTCTCCTTTTGAATATTACTACATTTTTGTCCGCTTTTGGAATTAATGAGTCTTCGTTTCATTTAAATGCTTCATTTGGAAGCTTTGTCATGCATCAATGATATGCTTCTGTGGCTTCATAGATGAGAAACGCAGTGAAGAGGAGAACCATAGGGAAAAAGCCAACAACAACTCCAAATAAAAACATAATCATTATCGCATAATTGTTACTGTACTATTCTTCATCCAAACAATGATTTGTCCTGTATTCCAGTGCTGCAGGAAATGAAGCTCCTGTTTTGAACTTACCTTTGAGATGACAAAGCAATTTCTAATTGGTATTTTTTTTGTATAGGAAAACGTAGGTCTATGGGATTCTTTCAGGTAGTAGGGTTCCTAAACTATTGTCAGCTGGTATTCAGAGGGTGGTATTCCCCCTTTAATTGCATGAAAGCAGAAAGCTGTTTGAACCTATTCCAGCTCTTCTGTCTGAGGGAGTTTATTTCTTATTTGTTTCACTTGTCTCTTCATGGCCACTGTCCCCCACAGGAGAACAGGACTACCACTTCTCTTGCTTTTTTATGTCTAAAGTGCAATCCTGTCCCCTTTCTGCAGCAGAGCAGTACTCGAAGCTCCAGTAACTCTTCCTGCAGTAGTCTGTTTCAGTTCTAACATGACAACCTTCCTTCCAGTGAAATTCTAGTCTCTGATAACAAACCCTTTTTACCTTAGGTCTGTGTTTCTTCTTCCCAGTGCATGATTGCTGCTGGCATGATAGCTGTCCGGTTTTAAACAAAAATAGCAATGGCCACTGTTTTCCACTTGTGGCTTTTGGCTGTGATGCTTCTACTAAGGGATGTTATTGAAAAAGTAACTCATCTTTGTCACAAGATCATGTGTACTGATTCAGTCTTCCCTTGACCAGATCCAAGTCTGATTTTTGTCTGCTCTTTCTTTTCTAAACTGTCGCATATTTTAAAGTGAGGAGTAGTGTGGGGTCCCTGGAGAACATAAAAATAAGATCTGAGAAACTGCTCTGCTTATTATCTACATACTGATGTCTTGTTCTCGGAGTAAAGAAAGCTCTTCCCTATCTCTTATGTGTGGAAATAAGAGTATGAAAATAAGTCCAGGTACTTGATATCAATTACAGTGACACTATTTAAATGCAAATTTTGTTTTGGTCAGGCTGATCCAATAAGATGAATAGAGGGTGTTTATGTAAATAAGCATATTGTAATAAGACAATGAAGTATTTGTAATTTCAGCTGTTAGCATTTTCCTTTCTCCCAGTGGATGAGTTGGCTAGGTTTTTAGGAACGCAGGGAGGGGTGGGAGTGGCACTTGACATTCAATGTTGTGGGATAAAATTGTATAGAGCCATAGGCTGCAGACTGAAACAAATCAGGTTCATTAGATGTCCAACAAAAGAAAGAACTTGCAATTTTTCATTAGCAGCTTGCTAATAGGAAACTGTAGAGAAGCAAACTAGTGTCAACCTTTGGAGACATGATTATTAGGGTACAATAACCTTTCACTTTTTAGGTGTGGGTGTTTTTTTTTTTTCCCCCCTCTTTTCATAGATTTATTGGTACTACACCCACTAGCTTAGTCATAAGAATGAAATCATTCTTACACATACTGCCTGTGTATACCAAGCAACTTATTTTCATACTGGTAGCTAAAATTAGTTAAATTTTGCTGCTAATGCAAATATCAAGAAACTTCAAATGTTGAAATCCATCTTATTTAGATGCAGAGCCTGAGCGAAGTTTCTAGGCTCCCTCTATAGTCAATGGAGGCTAGATGATACCTCCAGAAAGACTTAGAATAGAAGAAATTGCTCTAGAGATGTTTTATTTATTCTTATAGGTTATGGAAAGAATATGGACTAGTTGTTTAGATTAGAAGTCTATCTAATCTAAGAAGATAAACTCAATCCTAAAGGACTAAACAACATTCCTTGCTGCTCTAAAGTGAACATGCACTGAACTGGGTTACACAGGTTTGCAGCAATAGCATTGTCTGGGATTTGTCTCTACTATGGCAGAATTTCTTTTGATAACTAGGGACCTGTTCAGCAGAAATAAGGGTATTCTGTCCTTTATTGAATTCCAAGGTATGCTGAACCTCACTGAAATCAAGGTGGGAGATTAACATGTTATTGGAATCCTATAAAACACTAGATTTAAACCACACTGAACAAAGTCACCAATGAATAAACTTAAATAGAAGAAGGAAGTCTATAGAACACAGAAGAAGGGGCTGACCTCTTGTGAAGAATACAAGTAGGTTGTCAGAGGGTGCAGGGATGTGACAAGGAAATCTAAGGCCTCCTTAGAACTAAACCTGGCAAGAGAGGTCAAGGACAACAAGAAAGGCTTTAAGTGTGTTGGAGACAAAAGCAAGTCCAGAGGAAATGTGGGAGCACTGAATGAAGTGGATGCCCTGGTGACTGAGTATACAGAAAAGGTGGAGCTACTGAATGCTGCCTTTGCTTCAGTCTTTACTGCTAAGGCCTGCTCCCAGGAATCCCAGACCCTTAAAACCACTGAGAAAGTCTGGAGGAAGGATGATTTTGCCTCTGTTGATGAGGATTGGCTCAGAGATCAGTTAAGCAAATTGAATATCCACAAGTCCATGGGCCCTGATGGGATGTACCTGTGAGTGCTCAGGGAGATGGCAGATGTCATTGCTAGGCCACTCTCCATAATGTTTGAAAGGTCCTGGAGAACAGGAGAGGTGCCTGAGGATTAGAGGATGTCCAGTGTCATTCCAATCTTCAAAAAGGGCAAGAAGGAGAACCTGGGTAACTACAGAGTGGTCAGCCTCAATGCCATCCATGAAAAGCTCATCCCTGGAAAGCTGATAGAACAGCTTGTTCTTGGTGCTATCTCAAAGCACGTTGAAGAATGGAGGCTTATCACGGGTAGTCAACAAGGATTCAACACAGGGAAGTCATGCTTGACGAATCTGATAGCCTTTTATGATAGCGCAACTAGACGGATAGGTGAGGGGAGGGCAGTGGTTGTGGTATATCTTGACTTCAGCAAACCTTTTAATACTGTCTCCCATGGCATCGTCACAGACAAACTTAAGAAGTACGGATTGGATGATTGTGTGGTGAGATGGATTTGGAACTGGCTGAAGGACAGAGCCCAGCGAATTGTGGTCAGTGGAGCAGACTCTAGCTGGAGGCCTGTGACTAGTGGTGTCCCCCAGGGGTTGGTACTGGGTCCTATGCTGTTTAATAGTTTCACCAATGACCTGGATGAAGGGATGGAGTGTACCCTCAGCGAGTTCCCTGATGATACAAAACTGGGAGGAGTGGCTGACACTCCGGAAGGCTGTACTGCCATCCAGCATGACCTGGACAGACTGGAGAGCTGAGCGGGGTGAAATTTAATGAAATTCAATAAGGGCAAGTGTAAAGTTCTGCATCTGGGGAAGAACTACCCCATGTGTCAGTACAGGTTGGGGACTGACCTGTTGGAGAGCAGCTCTGGGGAAAAAAAGACCTGGGAGTCCTGGTGGACCATGAGCTGACAATGCGCCCTCACGGCCAGGAAGGCCAATGGCATCCTGGGATGCATTAGAAGGAGTGTGGCCAGCAGGTCAAAGGAGGTTCTCCTCCCCCTTTACTCTGTGCTGGTGAGGCCCCACCTGGAGTACTGTGTCCAGTTCTGGGCACTCCATTTCAAGGACAGGGAACTGTTACTGGAGAGAGTCCAGTGTAGAGCCACTAGGCTTATTAAGGGAGTGGAGCATCTCCCTTCTGAGGAGAGGCTGAGGAAGCTGGGGCTCTTTAGCTTAGAGAAGAGGAGACTGAGGGGTGACCTCATTCATGTTTATAAACATGTAAAGCGAGAGTGTCAGGAGGATGGAGCCAGGCTCTTCTCACTGACGTCCAATGATTGGACAAGGGGCACTGGGTGCAAACTGGAGCATAGGAGGTTCTGTGTGCACACAAGGAAACACTTTTTCCCAGTGAGGGTAACAGAGCACTGGAACAGGCTGCCCAGGGAGGTTGTGGAGTCTCTTTCTGTGGAGACATTCAAAACCCACTTGGACGTGTTTCTGTGTGACTTACTCTAGTTTCCTGCTCTGGCAGGGTGGATTGGAGCCGTGTTCACTTTATGTAGCAGACACTCCAGGTAAGAGCATTGTTTCAACTCCTCTTGAGGTGGCTTGTGTGTAGTCTGCAGTCTGAACACTCCAAGTGAGTTTTCTATCTCAGTCTTCCTGCATGGACAACTGTGGCTATCTAGGATTTGGACTTACACACAGCAGTGAGGTATCATGAAGTAGAGAGTATGAGTCTGGATCATGATAGGTGGCTGTTTATCAGCACTATAACATAGGTGCCATATTCCTATGTCCGATTTAGCAGTGTCACTGGGTACCATTATGCTCTAGGTCTCTGGCCATATTACTTTGTACTGCATTTGTAATGATGGAAGAAGGACTGGTAAATATTAGACTGTTGTTTCTTAGTGATGATGTACCATGGCTGGTAGACCATTAAAACAGTAAGATAGGAATTAATTTTCTTATGTTGACCATGTGTATAAGATGAAATTCTCTTGATCTACCTCCTAAATAAGAAGAGTTTTCTTCATTTAAGATGGTGATGTTTTAAAGATTCTGGATGATACACAGCGGTGACTCTATGAGGACCTTGCTCTATTCAAAGTGGAAATTTGGCTCCAGGAGTGATATCTGGAGGTACAAGGCAATGTGCTGGATTAAAACTACTTTCCTAAATACTAAAGTTCCTTTCTTTTTTCAGAACTGATGGATTTGATGCAATGTCCATTACTACATTTGGATGTACCAGGTGACTATGTCAGCATGTAAAACATCTTTCCTTTCTCACCTTAGTATGTAAAGGCCTGGGTTTTGTTAAAAAAGTACTTAGAATGAGAACATCATGTATTTTTCTTTCTGACACCTTAAAGAAAATTGGAAGAGAATTGAGTAAGTGAATTGAGTAAGCTTTAAAATTCTGAAGCTTGCTACAGTTTTTTTTTTTTCTGAAGGGAACTATCTCATAGAATTTGCTAGAGAAGTAAAAAGGAAATTTTCCTGAAACTTGGTTATAAAAGCATGTGGATGGCTCAGGAGAGCTACAAAAGGGAAGTAATTTTTTTCTAAACTACACAGACATTTAGAATAATTGTTGTATAGTCCTATTGTGTTACACTCTATTTGAATTTTATGCAGTGGTATGCTGAACAAATAACTTGCAGAAAATAATCCATCTGGCAGTCCTGGCTCTCTACTTCTGTTCCTGGAACATCTATAGCTATATTACAACTTTTTTTTTTCAAAATAATTACCAAAACTGCACCATGAATGTTTATAGGTAGTTGAGAGTCTCTATTATAGATATAGGGATATTCTAGTTCTGTCATCTTGTTGATATTTGAAATGTACCCAGTAAGTCTCAATTGTACAAAAATGTGTGAAATAAGAACATGTCAAAGATGACCATGACCCATGCTTGGAATTAATGGATGTAGAAAGCTCACAAGTGTTTTATGGAAACTTTTCTGATGTTCACTAGCTTCTTCTCCCAGGTAACCTAGAGAACAGAATTATCCCTCAGAGATCAATGGTAGTGTTCTTATGGAACAAAATCTCATCCTATGATTCCAAATTCCTATGCCTTCCAAAGGAACATCAAGGGATTTTTGTAAAACTTGTTGGTTTGTGTGTGTTTGTTTCCACAACCATTCAATTAACATAGGCACTTGGGAGTACTGTCAAGGTATTCAATAGTGAAGCATTTGGTAACTCAGCCTTTTCCGCATTGTGTATCAACAGGTCCCCTGCCTCATTCAGCTGTGAGACCAAATTTGCTCAAGTATTCATTTTGCTTCGTATGTATTTATAAAAACACTTCCTTGTTCATATTCAAATGTTTGAAGTAACAACATTAAGCCCTGTTTTATTTAGTGTTCGCTTTGATTCCTGCCACCCTAAGCCCTTAACTTGCCAATCCTGTTCACTCACTCCTTCACAGAGCCTCTGGTAAGCCTTTGCCTCTTCCATAGTCCTCAGTTGAAGCCCAAAGAACCAAGCTCCAATTTAGTTCAATTGTTCATTCCTTCCTTAAGAGGTTTTTCTGGGTTATGAACTTAATTTAGATATTGGTGAGATGATGCCTGTATGTTTCCTCTGAAATCTGGCATCAACGTTAGCCTGCTGCTTTCCATTCTGAATCCAGGTCATCTAGATTTGGCCTAGGGTTCCATACATCCATGTGGTTTTTACTTGGAAGACTTTCCCTCTCCCATGTGGGGCTTTCACTATCCATTTTAATCATATTCTAATAATAAACTAAGAGCTATGTCACTACTGCCACCCACCCCCCCGCCCCTTGGCCACATATGTCTTCACTCTGTTCTGAAAAT
>VWZK01006292.1:530968-547029 GCA_013396935.1 Baryphthengus martii | reverse complement strand
AGTAATGGTTAATATATTGTGCAGAAGTTGGCATTGATAGCAATGGGAAGTAGCTCAGTGAACCTTCCTCCTATGCTACATAGGGTGAGACATCTCTGTGCCTAGAGAGTCCGGTACCTATACCACTGAGTGGAGAGGGTGCACCCAGCTCTGACTACAGTTCTGGTTTTGCACTCCATTTTGCATCTACTCTAATGCTATGTAGACTTAAAATCAAGAAAAAAACCTCAAACATTTTTTATGGTCTAATCCACAATAACTCACAAGGTACTGAACGGATATGCTTAATTTTGAGTAGCTGTTGCGAGCTGAAAATAATGGTTGCTTGGCATCTAGGTATGCTTAAAGCCCAATCCAGCTTGATTATTTTGTTTTCCTAGTTTACCTTTGGCTTTATCATTACACCTTGCCCTGGTCTGGGCCTTTGCTATCTTTTACAACTACTGGAGTTGCAGGCTTAGTGGAAAACTACCACTTCCTGATTTATTTATTGTATAAATGTTCTTGAGAATACATTGTTCATTGACTCATGTTCATATCAAATCATTGTGGGGAAAACAAAGGTGAGTCTGTATTGAAACCTCCTACTGAACCGCCACAGTTCAGTAGCGGGCAATCTTGATACAGAAAACAGGTCATGGTTGAGTTGGTTCCAAGTATGAAAATTTCTTAAATGTGACTTCAAGAACGTCTTGGATGATCAAGATTTTTGGAAGGTCTGTTTGTTTATTCAGGAGATGCAGTGGGTGTTTATCCTAGGATTTTAAAGTAATATAGAAGCTTGGTGCTGCAGAGCAAAAAAAAATTCACAACTGTAAAAGATGACATATCCATCTCTGGCCCATCACACAGTTAATATAGATGTTACCAAGAATAGAAACAGAACATCACTGGATTAGTACTTTTCAATCAGGTTTTATAGGAAGAGGATGGCAGTGGATCTTTTGCTCAATTTGTTTCCTCACAGATCAGAAACAGTTCTGAGATGTTTTTGTTGTCAGAAGTGGTTCAGGGAAACATTCCTCTCATGAGCCTATAGCAGCAGAAAAAGTTATATCAAACAAAACTGGATAACTTGCAGAATACCAAAGGTCTTGCAAAACTGATGCAAGTAGGGGGCATCAGGACCATTGACTTCATTTTCCGTGCTGGTGTTGGAGCTCTAAAGTAGAATACACTCAGGATTAGTGAAAGCACTCCAAGCTTTCTTCACTATTTCAGAGTCTCAAAGCTTTTGCACTTTTGACAATGAGTTCAAGTTCTTAATTCTACGAGTAGTCCCCAGAAGGCATGTGATTTATGGGGCATTTTGGCTCTTTTTGAAGCTGGGAAGTTTAAACTTATACTCCTGTTGCAGCTTTTTAGGAAGCATATGAAGTTTGTACTGCTTCATCCTAATTACTCCAGAGCTGTCAACCCGTGTTGCATTTCTTAATTCGAAGAGGATAAAGCTTCTGCACAGTGGTTGTTAGAAGATGTTGAACAGTTGAGTCCTTGTTATGCCAAAACGTTTGTCATCTCAACTTGATTGGTTTTCTGGGCTCTAACTTTACAGCATCTGTGCCCTAATGCTGTTGGAAAGACTAGCTATAGTCCTCCTTGGCTTGTTAAAACAGGTAGCTAATTCTGTTCTTCTCCTACAGCAGTTTTAAAGTGAAATTGGCAAGACTGTATTTTTCGATCATAAGAGAATAGAGATGTAAAAAACACAGAGGTATTCTTAAAAGCAAAATACTGGGTGCTGATCTAGGACATCTGGATTCAGTTTCCGGCTTCTACAACTCTTCCACAAAACTGATGAAGTGGTTATGTTTTTGCAAAATATTATATTTTCAGTAGCTGTGATGTGCTTTGAGGCTGCAGTAAAAAGACAAGGAATAAATGTGTGGTTGGCTCAGTAACAGATGCAAATGAATAACATAAGACCAAAACTATTGTCTCCTTCCTCTTTGCTACAGGGAGGTAAAAAGTGAAGTGTTAGCTCTGAAGGTGAGACTAGACTTGGCAGACACAACAAGGGATCAGGAACAAGCAACAGGATTTTACAGAAACAAGCCTTTTACAAGTTAATCCATTTTATCAGCAGTTTGCATGCTCATAGGTTAACACTATTTTTCTCTGAATCCAGTGAAAACAGCCAGGAATTGCTCCAGTGCTCCTTCAGCTGAAAGCTGCAGATAACACTTGCACTAATCTGTTTGAAGTGACCTCTTATGTCAGAAAGTCCCAATTTAGTAATATTTCTGTTCAGTGTTTCCTCCCTGAAGTGGCATTGTTTAGTTTGTAAAAACGAAAAGATGAAAATGAGCAGCCTGTCTTTTGTTTACCAACACTGGATCTCTAACTTACACTTTCACAGATGGCTTGTTTATCAGACCAAGAATAAGGCATACATTTTTGACAGTAATGATTCAAACTTCCTAGGAAAAGACAGAAATGTAGAAGGTGATATTTTGTGATTATACATCTGAAGATTGCAAATTTTTCTGTTATAATCCCTATCAATACATGTCTGTACCCTAAGCAACAAAATGCCTTTGGAATTCACATTATGGTGGTAAGGACTTCAAGAGAAGAGTCATGAATTCCAAGGTGGACTGCTTTTTCCTTCTAGCGTATGGCTCAGCCAGAGAATAAGGGCTTTTAGAAAAATTTGAGGTTCTTTAAGTCAAGGTAAATGGAATCGGAAGAGCTGACAATGTGAGTTAAAATTACTCCATTGCAAGTGAATATTTGTGAGCTTTTGATCACACTTGTCACTCCTAGTCTATGAATGTGAATCTTCCTGCTTGATGCTGTCACCTTGTGAAAAGCAAGGACATTCCAAAGCTTGAGATAACTGAAAGCGTTTCCTACTTAGGCAAGTGTGCAAAAGCATTTTAATTCTTTCAGTGGAACCTGACTTGTTGAAGGTTGGGATGAAGATGTTAGAGTGATTGTTCCTGAGGCTTGTACAATCTCTGAGATGAGAGATTTGGTCACAATATTTTACTAAGGGGCAATTCTGACAGCAAACAACTTGCACAATCCATAGAAAAAAATTCTTAAACCAAAACAAAAACAAATCAATTTCTTGAAAATTGAGGAGATAGCTCTGAGGAACATACTCTACAAAATCCCACAGAGAGGTTATGCCTCAGAACAAGGTATTTACGGAGGGCTGGCTGTGCCTCCTGTAGCCTAGGCTGCTTGTGCTAAAGTGGTTGCTTTGCTGCTAAATAGAAATTGTCACCAGTAAGATGAGGTGATATGAAATTAGTGGCAATAATATAGAAATTATTTGCTGCCTTCATGTGAGTGTAGCAAAAATTTGTAGTGAGGGCACTTTTAGTGGTACTGTTATTGAGTAGCTGTGGTAAAACCACCAGTTTTCTCAGAGCTCCATCAATCTTCTGGTACGTTTCAAAGTGAGCACGTGACAAACACTGCTAGCAAAAATGTATTACAGCTCTAGCTGGGTACAAGAAAAGTGTATTTCCAGTGTATTAGAAGGTTAATGGGCTGTGTCAGGCTTGTGGGGATAGTAATGCACAGAACTGAGCTTGTGTATTAGTTGAACTCGGACTCCAATAAAGATACTCTTGAGTGGACTTCTATGGCATGATTAAAATGTGCATGAGCAAAATTCCTTCTGTGCTTTTTGACATGATTCTACTGTTTAGAAACTTTACTCAAACCTGTTTTTCTAAAGCTGTTGATTGGCAAACTGTCTTGAGTGTTGCACTGAAGGCTCTACGGATGGATCTGGGCAGGCTGGATTGATGGCTTGAGGCCAGTGGTATGAGGTTCAACAGGGCCAAGTGCCCAGTCCTGCTCTTGGATCAGAACAAGCCCATGCAACACTACAGACTTAGAGTAGCTGGAAAGCTGCCTGGCCAAAAAGAGCTCAGAGGTGTTTGACAGCCAGCAGAATATCAACTAGCAGTGTGCCCAGGTGGCCAAGAAGGCCAATAACATCCCTGCTTGTATTAGAGTGTGGCCAGCAGGACTAGAGGTGGTTATACTTCTGTACTCGGCACTAGTGGGGCCATACCTCAAACACTAGGTTCAGTTTTGGGCTCCTCACTGAAAGGAGGACATTGAGGTGCTGGAGCATTTCCAAAGAGCAATGAAGCTGGTGAAGGTTCTAGAGAGCAAGTGCTAGATGGAGTGGCTGAGGATTTGAGGATACTTAGTTTGGAGAAAAGGAGGCTCAGGGGAGACCTCATCACGCTTTAATTACCTGAAAGGAGATTGTAGAAAGGTGGGGGTTGGTCTTTTCTTCCAAGTAACAAGCAATAGGACAAGAGGGAAGGGTCTCAAGTTGTGCTGTGGAGGTTTTAATTGGATATTAGGAAAAGTTTCTTTGCCTGAAGGATTGCAAAGCTGCCCAAGGAAGTGGTGGAGTCCTCATCGCTGGAGGTATTTAAGTGAGGTGTAGATGTGGTGCTTAGGGATGTGGTTTAGTGGTGGACTTGGCAGTGTTAGGTTAATGGTTGGACTCAACAGTCTTTAGGGTCTTTTCCAACCTAAATGATTCCGTGGTCTTGGTCTTCTGCATCTGCAGAGAAGCTACTGGAAGATGTTCAGGTTGACTTCTGAAAAAATCTTTGATGGTAAAATGCCCATCTCATGAACCCTGTGGAAAACAAAGGGAGACCCCAAGGATTTCCAAAGTTTGACTTTTATTCCTACAAATGACTGCTAGCTGACTGCAGAACTACTGGACCTGTGGAGTATCTGCCCAGTCTGCAGCTATGCTGGCAGCTGTACCTTACTAGAAAAATCATTCATCTGGTGACATTGGAAAAATCCTTGAAGCATTAGCTAGCTGGAAAATCTTGAAGATAATGGATTTGGATTGCCAAATGCCATTCCGACAGAGAAATGTTTGAAGTTTCAGTTGGGAAAGATTCAAAATCTTCTCCAACATCAGCTTTTGTTTTCAAAAAATTAAATGGTATTTGAACAAAACACTTTGGTCTTATCAAAACATGATGTTCTAATTGACTTAAATTTTAAGCATTTCAACATGCTTGAAAAGGTAACTTAACGGAAGTGTAGAGCCTATGCAAACTATCACAAAATGGTTTGGGTTGGAAGGGATCTTAAAGATCACCTAGTTCTAACCCCTCCACCGTGGGCAGGGACACCAGGTTGCTCAAGGCTTTGTCCAACCTGGCCTTGAATGCTTCCAGGGAGGGGGCATCCACAACCTCTCTGGGCAATCTGTTCCAGTGTCTCACCGTCCTCACTGTAAAAAGTTTCCTTCTAATATTTAATCTAAATCTACCCTCTTCTAGCTTAGAGCTGTTTTCCCTTGTCCTATCACTACAAGCTCTTGTAAAAAGCCCTTCCCCAGCTTTCTTGTAGGCCACCTTTAGGTACTGGAAGGCCACTATAAGGTCTCTCTGGAGCCTCCTCTTCTCTAGGCTGAACAGCCCCAACTCTTGCAGTCTGTCCCCATAGGAGAGGTGCTCCACTCCTCTGACCATCTTTGTTGCCCTCCTCTGGACCACCTCCAACAGATCCATGTCCTCTGTGCTGGGGGCTCCAGAACTGTACACAGTACTCCAGGTGGGGTCTCATGAGAGCAGAGTGGGAGGATCACATCCCTTGACCTGCTGGCCACACTTCTCTTGATGAAATCCAGGATATAGTTGGTTGCCCAGGCTGCAAGCACACACTGCTGGCTCATGTTGAGGTTTTTCATTAACCAGCACCCTCAAGTCCTTCTTCTCAAGACTGTTTGCAAGCCATTTTCGACCCAGACTGTATTTGTGCTTGGAATTTCCCCAAGCCAGGTGCAGGACCTTGCACTTGGTCTTGTTGAACTTCATGAGGTTGGCTTGGGCCCATCTTGCAAGCCTATCCAAGTCCCTCTGGATGGCAACCCTTCCCTCTAGCGTGTCAACTGCACCACACAGCTTGGTGTCAGCTGCAGACTTGCTGGGGTGCACTCAATTCCGCTGTCCGTGTCACTGACAAAGATGTTAAACAACACTGGTCCCAGAACTGATCGCTGAGGGACTCCGCTCATCATTATATTCTTATGAAAAAAGGCTTTTGTTCCCTGTGAGCTCTACCTGAAGTAAATGACTGTTATTTAATGAGCAGTGACCCGCAGGTACTATACAGGGTGTAAATTCACATAGGAAGTGTGAAGATCTGCAGCTATTTGCTGCAGTATTATTATAATGTCATATATCATTATTGATTCCACTGTAAGAATGTAGATTAGTACCCATTTTTCCCCTACCATTAGAGTAATCACCAGCAAACATAATATCTATCCATATTATTTGCTTTTCTCAACACTGAGTAATCATAGATGGAAACTAGCATTTCACTCCTGATCCTGACTGATCATATTCTTTAATAAACAAATTTATTTCCATCTAAATTAGCTCTCTTCCAAACACATCTAATCAGTGAGAAGCAGCAGTACAATTGGACTCAAAGTAGATTAATTACTCTTTCAGAGCTTATGATGTCCTATGGATTTTTTTCATTCGGTGCACACACCTACAGCCTCCTCTGGAGCAACAACCAAGTAGCCGGCAGGAGTTGAGAATAAAAAAACCTCTTTATTTCCCTTGCTTCCTCTATCCTAATGAGCGTATGAAATGACATGGTTTTATCACTATTATTTATTTCTTTGTGAAGCAGCAATATGTATACAACACTACTCAACAAAAAGGAAAGGGCTAGGCAAACATGTCCTAACCACAGACCTTATAATTTAGAAGCGATTTGTATACTCACAGGGCAGTGCAATTCCTGAAATACTCCTATTGGTCTAATAATTACATGTGAAGCGAGATCATTTATTAGACTTGTCTAAGTTCTGCTCTTTGAATAGTTACCTTGTTCCTCAGTCTTTGCCTTCTGTCAAGTATTATGTGCTCTTTTCAGTGCAGGGTTTATCTTTTGTGTTTATACAATACTGAGCAACAGCGGTGTTTTTTTCTGAGCAGCCCCTCTTACCTCTGCCAGAGAAACTGGCAAAGATGATAAAGAAAATAATATTCTCCATGATACAAGATGTATTAGCTGATTTGGAAATAAGTACTTCTCCAAATTATCTCTTGTTTGTGGGATTAATCAAATATTACCTTCAAGTGAGTAAATGTGCCTGACTCTTATACAAGCTCTGGTTGCAGATCAGGGTCTACAATCCTGATTTTCTAAACCCTGCACAATTTCACTAAAACTAAAACTGACAGTTGTTGGCTTACATGTGGTATGCTGGTAAAGCTACAGAAAAACATGCTATAACCTCTCTAGGGATCAGCTGAAATGATATGCATTATTTCTGCTGCTCTTTAAACTATTTCCAGTGATTTCAGAATTACCAAGAAAAGAAACATTAAAGGAAACAAAGCCTCTTGACCTAGCAAACCAAAGAAAGCAGCCATGACCAGCTGGATCCACATTCTCTTTACATTGCTGGACAACTGGTAAAACCAATGAAGGTCTTGCAGGCCTTCTGTTATTGCTTCCAGACAGTGGAATCTTGCACAAAAGCATGTAGCACACTGCAGGCAACACAGCAGTGTTGTGCATGATCCTGTGAAGTCTGGAGACCACTAGCATTGAACACTTGATATCTGCTATAGAAAGAATGCATGGATAGATGAAAGACTGCCCCACGCTTTGCTTGGGGCAGTATCTTGCTGAAAATTGCCATCAACAAAGATGGTGGTAGCAGCAGGCAGGATCACTTGCTTGTAGGAGACAGATGGCTTAATACAAAACCCTCTCTTTGGATTTGATTTTATTACGGTAACCAGGAAGGATAAATGGCATAAAGCCTTGTGCTGCTTACATGGATCTCAAGTGGACAATCTGTGTCACTTTCTAGCTCTATCTATGTGTTCAGACCACTGTGCAAGAGTGGGGATTCTCCTCTCCTCACACCAAAAGGAAGGCCCAAACCTCACACTGTAGGTAGAAGTCAATGCCTTTCTCTCATTACTTGTCATCTGTTGCAAGCTAGTGTGTTAGATGCCTACAAGTTTATTGCCGGGGGCTGCTTTGAGAAGATTAGCAGAAGGTGTAAAACCGACTCAGAGCTTTCTAGAAAGTGGCAGTTCTGTTTTGAGAAGCTCTTTGGAGTTCTGCTATATACATTTGCTGTGCAATGAACCCCAAATCTTCTGAGGAGTTATTCCTCTAAGATCTTAACAAGCGCAAAAAAAATGCTAGGAACTGCTAACCATTTAACAAGGGAGGGGGAGCTTTCTGAGGAGAGTTCAGTAGCCACCAGAAGCCTGGTAACTTGAGCAATAATCTCATTTAACTTCAGTTTGGACTACAGATTGATGGGAGTTAATTAAGGTTCAAGTAGAACATCTGTGGGCTGTGAAATGAGGCTGGAGTGTGTGGCTCCCTAATGAAGCTGTGGTATCCATTGTGGGAACAGGGAAACAACTTTTCCACAGATGGCAGCTTGATGGTTCACGGACTCTAAACTGCTGCTCATCTACTACTCTCCTGCTGCCACAGTTAGTTTTGCTGATGTGCATGTACCTCAAGTCACTAATGTTTCAGATATCTGTGTGAATTAACACAAATATATAGGGCAGCAAGACATGGCTTGCAGAAATGAGGAATATCAATTGAGAGACTTCTGGTGATCAGAAACCTGTGCTTTGCAAGGCCTCTGTCACTCTGAAAGCTGCTGTGTTTGACCTACTTGGACACCTTCTGGAGGAGAGTCAGAAGGGACCAGCCCAGTGTCAGTATAGCTCTGCTTTACTCTGAAGCTGGGGAAATTTCACTAGGAAGAGCCAAATTAGGCTGAATAAACATTAGCTATCTGTGCTTCTAAAGGAAATATGAGCCTACTGAAAAATGCTGGTGTAAAAATTATTATACCTGAAGGATAAAAGCAGACCTATGGTATGGTGGAACAAGCTTCCTATATGGGTGGTCAATGCCTCACAGCTGTCAGTGTTAAAAAGGCATTTGGACAATGTCTTTAATATGTTTTAACTCTTGGTCAGCTCTGAAGAAGTCAGGCAGTTGGCCTTAGATCATTGTAGGTCTCTTTTCAATTGAAATACCTATTTTTACTTTAGATCTGTTTCAGTTAAAAGCATCTCTCTTTTTCCTCCTTGTTTCTAAGGTCTAAAAGCCTTACAACTGGAATTTGCTTGTGTTTATGTCATGACAGATCAACTTCTATGTGCTTTCATCTGACAGAACTTCCTACGTATATATCGGGGAGGATTTTCTCCTGAGCAAAGAGCATAGGTGAACAGCTCCCATGTGAAACTTTGAGATGTGATACTCTTTCCCTGCACCATGTAGAAACTGATATTGTGAAAGCCAACTGAAATGGTTATTGGTACATGACCTTTCTAGGCTTCTTCCCAGGGTGTACTGCAAAAGATCTGGTTTAAGGTGGAGTCTTCAAGTCTCAGGATGGTCTAAACAAATGGTAGTGCCTCAGATGCTATTGAAGCATCCCAACAGCTGTCGGTACTTGATTTACAAATTCTGGAGAAGTTGTGGGGGATACTGTACCAAATACTTGGTCACTCAGATCAAATTCTTCCCTCCAAGCAGTTCTTGAGAAGTGACAGTTTAAACTGTTATCTTTTAGAGCATGGATTCCTGGCTTGGTACACGTACCAAGAGTGATCAGTCTGTGAAAGTTAAAGGCAAGCAGCATGCAGGTGCTGTCTGAGCAGTCAGCAGTTGCATTTGCTGCTACTGCTAATGGTTGGACCAGAGAGACATAGTTTAGGAAGCCTAGTTGTAGACTTACTAGGCATATAATCACTGTTATCTCCACTTCACTGAAATTTTTCCAGTGAACCATGCGTACCTCTACTTACCTGAAGTAATTCCATCACTAGAGGCTCTGACCTTTCCACTGAAAGTGGAATGCCTGAAATCAAGCTAAGTAATGTCCTTAAAAGACAAGAGATACCAAAATCTGATCTGAGGTTGTCTGTCTGCACAGCAGATTAGGCAGTTGAGACTAGATTAAAATGGAAACAGGACATTAAAGATAATGGGATTCAGATTTTATGTCAGATGGTCATCTTTACTCCTCTGAAACTCACTGACTTAAAGCCTATAGAAGTTCCTGTTCCTTTCAGGGAGGGTTGCTTCATGCTGTTTATAGCATTGCTTCTTCCTGGCTGAAGAGTTTTTGGTATCACTGTACATGCAACATATGTTGTGAAAGATGGTTTTTAGAATAGAGTGTCTCCTAACAGAGACAACTTTGAAAGCACTGGAGAATCTCTTTATAGCTACTGTTGCACTTCAGTTCATACCAGTGCAGAAATAACATGGAGTTTTTTGAGGGGGATAGGTGTCCTAAGATGATGAAAGAATGCCTCCTGCTCCTTTATACATAATGTGTATTAATTACATCACATAATTCACCAGTGGAAAGCATTTCTTTAATGACAGTAATTAAATAACCCATAGAGAACAGAGTAGGCAGATGCTTGACTGGAATTGGCTTGCCTTACTACTTCTGAGTAGCAGAACACTTCAGCAGTTGTTCTCATGTAAGAAATGATTTCAGGATTGCATGGCATTGATCTCTTAAATGAAGCCAAAGTGAAAACGCATCACTTCTCTGTAGATTTAATCGCAGACTGAGTCAAGTATTTAGACTGGACTGTATCAGAATACATTCCCTTCTGGAAGCACACTGCTGTGCTTGTCTGAGAATCTCTGCCAATGATGAGAGTTTTGATTACTGAACCCTATGGTATCTCTTATGTGGGATCAGGGCTTGAAGCTGAGCTTTGGTTTCACTAGTCAAAGCAATTCACTGTGTAAGCAGCGCTTGGCATCTGTGAAGCACTGGTCCATTTATTTTTTCAGCTTAATTGTGATGAGAAAACTATCCAGAAACATGAACAGCACCAAATTGCTCTTACTTTCAGTACAATAATTAATCAACACCATAGTACTAATAACATTCTAGATTTCTTCTGTCTCTGCTTCATTAGTTTTACATCTCCAAATCTGATCATATGATATATCTTTGTCTCATATCTTTGTCTCCCTCGCCCTCAATTTGTCATTGATTACAGCCTCTGACTTAATTGATTCATCATGCAGTGTCTTACTATGCATCCTAGGCTACTTGCTGATCTGCTTGAGCTAGTACTTCTGCATTAGTGATTGAAAAGTATGCTTTGGAACATAAAGCTCTATCCAACTATAACTGTGGATTGCATAACGAATGACACTTAGTGCCAGAAAATAAAAGACCGGTAAGTAGAAACAATATTGTACTCAGTCATGATAAACATGTTTTTGGTCTCTTTAGAAAAGTTGAAAAATCCATTACTTCTAAACTTACCTGTTCTTATGGAAAAGCCCAGTACAAGTTGGTGAAATATTGTAAAATGGTTGGGTCAGAAGGGACTTTAAAGATCATCTAGTTCCAATCCCCCTGTTGTGGGCAGGGACACCTCCCACTAGACCAGGCTGCTCAAAGTCCCATTCAATCTAACCTTGAACACTTCCAGTAAGTAGACATCCACAACTTCTCTGGGCATTCTGTTCCACTGTCTCACTACCCTCAAAGTGAAGTGACAACAGTGACCGAAGATTTCATTAGCCACTCTTCTGCCTCTGTGCTCTCTAGACAGAAAAAGGGGTTTTATTTATTATTTATTGTAGTGTATCTTCTTGAATGGCTTTGCAAATTAGAATTAATTATTAGTTGCTAATTTCTTCTAATGTGAATTCATCCTCCTTCTGCGTGCAGCATCACATATTCTATTCCCTTGCTTTATTGCAGTGCTTTACAACTCTAAGCCCAAAACTCCCAGGAAGATGAGAAACATGATCAAGGACAGGTTAATTCAATGTCAGCATTGTTGGAAAACTCTGATTATGATCAGTGTACAGTGATAGTAGCTTCCCAGGCTGGGTTTAGATACTGCTGTTAGAGAAAAAGTGTCTTGAGTCAATCTGGAGGGGCAATATTCAAGGATATTTATTTAAAAGGCAGATAAACGCATGATTGAAGGCTGGAAATAGAGACAGAAGAGTGAAAGCTCCAAAAGATGCAAAGCATAAGAAGACGTTATATAAAAGGCAAGAAGTGAAATGTCCTTGCAACAGTACTGCAACTTGGCTGAGGAGCAGGTGGGACTACATTCCCACCCAACTGTAGGTGCAACTATGTTGGATTTTGTGCAGCAGGTAGTTTGTTTGCAGAACTGTTCAACTGAACTTCAGATAATGTGAAAGCCTTGAAAGCTCTATAAGAAGAGCTAACAACTGGAAAATAATTTGAATCTAGTGCTTGCTAAATTCAGATTTAATGGCACGGTTTTAAACAGAACCCAACCTATGCTGTGTTCTCTTTAAATGTGTTTCCTGATGGATAACTGAGCACTTGTTTGGCTAAAAATTGAGACTTTATAGATGTCTAATTGATCTGTAGATGCTAGAAAGTAGTTGCATGCTGAGGTGCAGAGAACAGAGTCCATTTCTTACAGGAAGAATTTAGTGTGATCTCAGCACAGAGTACTGAGAAAAGTACTCGTTTTTTCTGGTCCTGCTTGCAAGTAGCTTTAATAATATCTTTGTGTTGAGTGTTAAGAGGGAATAGGGACTGAAAATCTGTCTCAAAGGGGAAAAACGTCTTTACTCTGCACCAGTGTTGTTCGCTAAAGCTGCATGAATCTGTAGTGAGGCTGGATGAGTACAGTATTTTCTTTCTGGAGAAACAGAAGATAATGGAACAAGTTAGAGTTGGATGATTAGATGAAGCCACAAAGAGAGAAGTCACTCCCTACAGCAAAGTTTGGAGGCAAGAGGGGGATAAATCAACCATAAAACCTAGACTGGATTAGAGCACAAGAATGTCAATAGGAAGTTTACAGAAGCTGTACAAAGTGCCATGTGTCTCTGTCCTGTGTTCCTTTTTAGAGTGATTATATAAAGTGTGATGGGGACATGGAAGTTGAAAGGGAATTAAAACCCAAGATGAATCTTTGTGAGATCACCTGCGTGTTTGAGCTATTTCTCATGTGCAGTTGAAGAGAACTATGCGTCACAGGTACTCATCAGGCATAGAGAAATCAGCCACTAGTTGGTAAGCTAGCGTTTATACCCATGTGAGAAGGACCATGAAGCTGCAGAGATTTTTCAGGACCTCTGGGCTGGAGAGGCCACTTCTTCCTCATGGCCAAGTGCAGAAATTTTCAGAGCATTGATATGATAGTGGAAAGGCAAACAGTAGATAGGAAAGCTCTCATGTCATAGAAGAATAGAAAGTGAAGTAACTAACAAACCAATTTCTCTTGTTGCTTTATACAACATTTAAAAATTTCTTTTCCTGAAACACACCTAAGCGTTCATTTTCCTTTCTCCCATAAAGTTGACTGATTTTTGTAATCTTGTATCTCCTGATCTTAGAACTCCAAAAAATGCACAGCTTTTATAGTATCAGGCTCAATGAAAGCTGTGGGAGTTATGACTATCTCTAGCACAACTAGGTATTAGTGCTAAGGATTACAAAACGGAAACTAGAAATTGGCTGAAAATCTCTCTTCTAATCTCTTGTTTTAATTCAGTCTGAGAAATCAAGACTGATAGGACTGTACTGTCAGTGTAGTCTGACCTTTCTTATACTCCAAAAAGAGCTGGTATTTGTAACAAGAAACTCATGGGGAAGGAAAGATTTAATTCTCCAGCTGTGCAGCTGTAATCCCAAAGCTCTTGCCCTGGTATGGCGATCCCAGATTTCTCTCACACACTGGAAGTGAGTTAAGTGATGAGAAGCTGCTGAGTTTGTGTCAATGAGAAAGATATCTTGACCAACTGTCTTTCCTTAGGTTAGAGAAGAACTTGCATCAGGAGAGGTGTTCACCCACTTACGTGTGCTGGTCTTGCTCCCTGTGCCAACACCGTGAAACAGAAACACTGGAGTGAACTGAGCAAGGGCTGGTTTGGGCTGGGGCTGATCAGATCAGCAGTCCCATAGATGAGGCAGCAAAAACCCATAGTGGTCAGGCTCTACTGGAAGCACTTGTAGCAGCATCTCTAATCTGTATCTCTATCGTGCTTATCTGATGCCTGCTGGGTGCACGGGTGAAAAGGCCAAATTCCTGTTACCTCTGCTTTAATTGCTCACCATTGACAGCAAGTTCAAAAATCTTTCTGCAGCTGGGAGTATAGGACGGAATGCTTAGTTTAACTGCTGATTTCAGTGGATTTTCCTCTTTAAGGGAATTAGTCTGGCCCTTGGTGGTGTTTGTTTCTCCTCATATGCTTTTGAATTTAAGAAGGGAAATCATGAATAGAAGAATACTTCTTTGCTTAAGCACAGGGCATAATGTGTCTTACCATGAGATAGGACAGTTGGCTTGCTCTTGGAGCATAAATAAACCCTTTTTTTTTTCATTAGGAGTATGGCTGCTTAACTTGGCTGATAAATACACAGGAATTTGGGATATTGCCTGCAGAGATCTACCTTCTTTGCATGTAAGTCACTCTATCAGTATGGGAGAGAATGTGATTAATATTCCCTTGACTAAACACATTTACTTTCCATCCTCACTCTTCTACCCTCAAAGACCTTTGTGTAGTAGCACTTATACTGAAACACTGTTTCTGGTACTTATAGCTACATAGAATAAATCTGCTGAGATTATAGTATAAGAGAACAAGAAACAATGATGAGGATATGCATTATGTTGCTGTTACATCCACACTGAATGGGAAATGTGCTGATGTGTATTACTATTGCTTTTTGGCTCTCAAAGGCAGATTTTCTGGACTGATTTTGCTAAGCAACTGTTTGAAGAGATGGTTTCAAGATAAGAAAACCAAATTATTTTAATGCATATTTGAACAGGAGGCATTTATTACAATTGCTGTAAAAAGGAAGAAAGGAAATTGTTGAACTTTCCAGGAGAGTTGTGTAAGTCTCGTCTCCAGTTTATGCCTTTCGGTATCCATTATTCATATGATCTGTCCTACATTCATCCTTGCTCCAAACTGTATTGCTCTTTCCTCTTCCCCTATGCTGCATCCCAAATAAATATATATTTTTTTTCTTGCAGTAACACATACAGTACATAAGATGGCTACAAACACTTTAGAAATGTAATTGACCTCCATGAATTATTTACAGGAAGACCAAAAAACCACCAAACCCAAGCAGACAGAAGTGGAAAAGGATATAGCCTTGTTGCAGTGTAATTGAGGACACTCTACTTAGTGTTTATTAGTTCAGTTCGGTTTTATTATTATTATTTTTTTTCCTTTGGATAGAATCCACCTTTGCTGAGCAGCCACTCTCTGGGCTGCTCAGATCTGTTCCCTCCCACGTATTCTCTGAGCCTGTTGAAATCATATTACTACCACTCAATGAAGAGTGGTGTCCTTTAGGGGTCTGTACTGGGGCCAGTACTGTTTAATATCTTCATCAGTGACAGAGTGGCACCAAATGCACCCTCAGGAAATTAGGACAAACTCAAAGTGGGCCCATGTGAATCTCAAGAGGTTCAACAAAGCCAAATGTGATGTCCTTCACTTGAGTCAGGGCAGCTCTGAGGATCAATACAGGCTAGGTGATAAAGGGATTGAGAGCAGCCCTGAGGAGTAGGTCTTAGGGGTACTGGTGGATGAAAACCTGGACATGAGCTGGCAATGTGCACTTGCATCCCAGAAGGCCAACTGTATTCTGGGCTGTCTCAAAAGAAGCGTGGCTAACAGGTTGAGGGAGGTGACTCTGTCCCTCTACTCTCTTCTGGTAAGACTCCACCTGGAGTCCAGCTCTAGAGTCCTCAGCACAAGACAGATACGGTCCTGTTGGAGCAGGTCCAGAGGAGGGCCATAAATCAGAGGGCTGAAATACCTCTCCTATGAGGACAGGTTGAGAAATTTGGGATTTTTCAGCCTGGAGAACAAAAGACTCCAGGGAGACCTTATTGTGGTCTTTCAGTACTTATAATATAGAGCTTATAAGAAAGATGGGGACAGTCTTTTTAGCAGGGCCTGTTGTGACAAGACAAGAGGTGATATTTTTTTTTTTTAACTAAAGGAGCATAGATTCAGACTAAATATAAGGAAAATCTTTTTTT
>VWZK01006292.1:502836-530942 GCA_013396935.1 Baryphthengus martii | reverse complement strand
TTTTTTTTTCCCTCACCACAAGGGTGGTGACACTGGCACAGGTTTCCCAGAGAGGTAGTAGATGTCCCATCCCTGGAAAAATTTGAGGTCAGGTTGGATGGGCATCTGAGTACTCTGATTTAAAGATGTCCCTGCTCACTGCAGAGGCAATTGGACTACATGACCTTCAAAGGTCTGTTCCAACATAAAGCGTTCTAAGATTCTATTCTGTCTAAAGTTGAACCTCCAAGATACCTGGGAACTGAAAAGGAAACCATGATTGAAATGGTAGGCGTATGGTTGCTGTAGCAGTGTTCTTCCTTGTGTCTCACACAAATGCATCTCCTGGCTTTCCAGACCATTTGCAAGGGCCATGAACTTGTTCTTTAAGAATTAATCAACAGTTTCTAAAATTAACTATTTGGACTTGATGTCAGGGATACAAACTCATGATTTATACTGTTCAGCTAACCCTACCTTATTGCCTTGAATGTACTCCAAAATATGAAGAGATGCTGAGCTCAGCTGCTTTTGGCTCAGTGCTGTCTTCTGATGGAAGCATTGATGTGTGAGTGTATGTGGGTCCCTGATGAAAAAGCAGAGATTGTTACAATCCAGTTTATATTCCTTGCCATTAAAGCTTCTGTTGCTTTTTGCTAAGACCAGAAATATTCTGTTAGAAGATCCTTTACATATCTATTTTTCCTGAATTTTAAATGTCTCGTTGTAAGGTATGTTTATAGCAACTAACTGTGTGCTGCAAGTCATTTTTCATGGTTGTCATCAATGCTTTTTGAGCTATTTATTCTAATGCTCTCGATAATTTTTATTTTAGAGGCTCTCTGGAACCATTATCACACTCTGATTTGATAAGGTGTAATACACGCTCTTTTCTGAGTGATTATTGTTGTCACTGAGTACAAGTTGGTAGTTTCTTCAAAGGCACGGCACTCTGAAATCTGCCAGGGAGTGCCTAGAGCTTCTAGCTGCCAGCGTTTATTAGCAATGACTAGAGAGGAAGCTGCTCTTTCCCAAATCACTTTACATGCGCAAGCAACTCTTTTTGCTTATTGTTTGTTTCTCTTAAGTGTTCTTCTTTTTCTCTGGCACTTATAGCCTGGCTACCGCGTTCTTCAGTCACTGTTCCGTGAGCCACAGAGATTCAGGAGTGAACACACAACAGCCCCCAAAGATTTCCTTTCTTCTTTGCCTTTCCATTTCACATAGCTACATTCCTAGACCTAGCTCAGCTAGTCAGTCCTTCTTGTTCTAAATAGAAAGGAAACTTAGATATGTGTATGATTTTAGAGAAAATGAAACTAAATATAACCAGTAATAACATATTTGTAGATTTGTGCTGATAACAGGTCTAAAGGTGTTAGTGTCTTTCTCTGTGACAGTAGCAGTGCTCAATCTTTCTGCTGTAGCATAGCAGCTGGAGCTGAGCTGGATATTTACCCTGTCAAGGGTTAGAGATTGACTCGGATTAGAACTCCTTTGTTATGACTGCTAAAAAGACACAACGATATATTTTCTTCTCTTTTTTTTTTTTCTTTCTTCTCTGGACACATCTTGGAGCCTATCAGCCTTTTCTGGAACAATGCAAATGGCTGTCTCTTTGTCAAGCATCAGAGCCAGAGCTAGCTCAAGAAAATCTTTTAGTAATCTAAACCAAAACAGTAGATTTCTACATAAAGCCTGTAAAAAGTCAACTTCAAAGTACAAGGAGGTCATTTAAACCTGTGGTGTTTTTCTTTTCTATGGCATGCATCCTTAGCTGTTCCTAATTTACTGTGTCCTCTCATTTTTGCTGATTTTATTTTTTTTTTTCCTCTCCTACACAAATTCTTTTAATTTTATAAAGAACAGACTGTTCTTACTGGAATTGGAAAAAAACAAGCTGCTTTTACTGGAAGAGGGAAGTAAAAGAAACACCTACCCCTTTCCCTTTTGGAAAGGGAACCAATAAAATTCTCAAAAGAAGGTGAGTGACAAGGGCTTATACCAGGGATGTTTGATCAAGATTTCTAAAAGAAAGAGGATGAAAAATTACTGAACTACTGATTGTAGTATTTAAAACAAGTCAGTGGGAAAGCGCTGCTACTTGTTATCAAAGTGTATGTCTTATTTTTTTTTTTATTTTTATTTTTTTATGTGTTCTTTTCAGGGAGAAGTAAAAGCTCTTATGTCTTATGAGTCAATGAATGTTTGAAGCAAAATTATTTCAATACTGTGGTGTAGCTGGTTTCCTAAAAAAAAGCTTTTGTTTACTTTTAGCCAGAGGTTTTTGTGGTAACTGAGGTATCACCAACGTTCATGTAAGTGACATGTTGTGAGAGATGGTTTAAAAAGAAAAATCATGTTGTTCAGTGGGGGAAACTGTATGTTAATAGCAACATGGAAAAGGGGTGAGTGAAAACAGAGAATTGAGACTTGATACAAAAGGAGATAAAATTATTGCAGAAGGATTTCTCCATCCTGAGTTTCTAAATAAGAAAGTGGCAAAATAATTCTCTATTAGTAAGAGTGAAGTAATGAATACAGGGAGGACTATCACACTAACTGTATGTGCACAGTGATGGGCTTGGAATTAAATGTCTTTTGGTAGAGATCTGTGAATTATGTTCTGAGTCAGGAAAGGAACTTGAAGGCCAAATGAAATACTGCAGAAGGTCTGAAGGCAAATAACTTTGATGGCAGTGTTGACAATGTAATTATATGCTGCATAGAGTATGTTTTAAAGGCCAGAAAAACAGATAGTTTCAAAAGGCAGAGGGTCACAGAAGATTCATTAAGAGCTCTTAAACAGAGGGTGGGAATGCAAACTCCTGCTCTCAAATTTTCCCAAACAAGGTTTTCTTGGAGTGTAGATCATATACCAAGACGTATAATGCAATGCCTGCTTCAAGTATATGACGCCTGCCACTGCTAGTCTGCTATTCAACAAAACACTCTGGTTTGTTACAAGTGACTTCTAAAATGTTAAGAGTTTCCTTTGTGAAAGTTAGCCAAATTTAACTTCCTCTTGCAGAGTATCTCTAGGAAATGTGAAACAGCCTGTGGGGTTTTTTTTTATAAGCTGAATTTTACTGTACTTCTGTACAGAGGATAGTAGCAGGAATGTATTAACTTTCATATCAGGCCAGAGTGATTTGATTTTTTTTTTTTTCTAGTTCATCACCACTTAATTATCATATAATGTCAGTAGCAGAGATGGAAATAAGTTCAGACTCTCAATCCTGTATTTGGAATAAGATACGATACTGAAAAAGAACAACAGTGTTTCTGTGATATGAAGGTGTTTTGAGGAAAACCTTTTCAATTTTGACCCAAAAGTGATGGGAAATTTTGGGGAAGGGAATCCTCAAACAAAGCAGGAAAAGAAGAGTGCAATTAAAAAATGGTCAATAGGGGGTTAACAGAAGAAGGATCTGAATAGGCAGTCTTTTGAGGGCATGCCTATTGTGGGCATTAATGGTCCTCCAGCTCAATATTCCTTTTCCTAACAAACATTTGAACCAAAGTGATTGCCTGTGATGTATTTCATGGTATCAGAGAGTCTTGCCCTTTGAAAGCTGGTGCTGAAGAACTGAGGAAACTTGTTTCAGGAGGAATTTTCCTCAGTCTCTGTTACTCTGCAGAAAATTAACAGATATCTTTCTGAACCAGAAAGAATGGCATGAAAATTTTATGAGTCCCAAGATAAATGGAGATTTGGAGCAAATCTTTTTAATAAGAAATAAAGAGAAACAACTAAGAAGTTATCTATAAATGATGAAAATTCTTTGTGAGGAGTGAAAAAGATTCTATATTACTGTGTTGGCAATTAGGGAAAATGGCTTGTGGAATGACAAAGATACTTTCTGCAAAGGAATAGAGAAGTTCTTTACTGACTTTTTTTTCCCTTTACTCATAAAATTACCTCTTCTAGTCTGTCAAATGTCTATAGAAAACACCTTTTAGGGTAAGATCAGTAAAAGTGATGAACCTGATAAAATAGAACTTTTTCCCCCCCTGTGAGTAGAGTATTTCTCAAAACTTTGACTTGTTTAAACTGTGGGACAATGTTCCACTGTTTTCTGTGCCTTTCCCACTTCAAGTTCAAGGCTGAATGAACCTCTCGAGCAATATGACGTAAGGGTTTTCCGAGTACTGATTTCTGTTTGAATAGGAGCATTCTATCTGCGGGGAAAAAAAGCCTGCTCTGATTTTAGATATATTCTTCAACGTAGAAATGACTACAGATCTTGAAACTCTTCACTCAAGATGAATAATCTCTTTTGTTGGTGGATATAAAAATGTACTTTCATTTTTAGTCTGAATAAATTGTACTGGTAGTGAAACAACCAGAGAATATGGACTGAACGTTAAGAGGACCATAGAATATCCTGTTTTTTCCTGATTGTGTAAGGAACTTCCTGTTTAGATTAATTCCTTCAGCTCCCTATTCCTCATTCATTCCTTTAACGTCAGGATGATAATATCAGCGCCTTTTCTCCCTATTCCTTTGCAATGGAGCACGAAAAATACTATTCTGTGTAACCATCTTACTGCCACTACCTACAGCTGGCCAAGGATTACTGCCTCTTTTTTAGATGAAATTTGAGTGGTGAACACTGTCCTTTACCCCTGTGCATACACATGGCCTAGGATATATCTGGGCTGGGGAGTCCAATACTATCCTTGGTTGCTGTCTAAATAATGAAAATATGAAAATACAGCACTTGTAAGCGTTTGTCAGAGTCCACTCTAGGGTCTTAGCAGATCAGTGCTTCAAATCTTGGCTGGGTTTAGTGGCTTATGCTGCCTCCCTGCTGCAAAGTACAGAAAGGACTATTACTGGCTTTGTGCCTTCAGATGCAAGAGAGAGTTGATTTAATTAGCAAGCTACAGTAAATATAAAATGTACTTAATCATTTGTAGGTGTTGAGTATGTGGGAAATCAAGAATCTAGTCAGCATAAATCCTGCTTAGAATTTTTAGAGTAACATAAATGAGATTTTTTCATAGAACGAAGTTTCTTTGAAAATACTTAAACAAAGCATTTTAATAATACAAAGTGTATAATAGTGTCACTGGTGTATTATAGAAGATACTGTGCTTTCATGCATCCCACAACATACAATGAAGGTGAAATGTAAATCTCTACCGGAAATACCTTATTACTCATTTCTAATGAAACACTTAAACTAACTTCTGGAGCAATTTCAGAAACTTCCCCCATACATTGGTTTAGCTTGTTTTGAGGTAGGGAGAGAGGGAAAGGTCTTTGCCAAAACTAAACTTTTCTACTGTAAAGCTTAACTTTATTTCAATGTCTTTGACTAGTGCAGAAGTCAGTTTCCCCTCCTAATCATCTCCTTCTGACAAATAAAGTTCTAAAAAAGTCTTACACTTTAATGGCTATAAATTGAAGAGCTGCCAAATATCTTCCTGTCTACTCTTATACAGCATTTTTCTTACAAGCTGCTTAACCCTGCAAACCCTTCTGTCATCTCTTATGTTCTCTCTTTAGTTGTGGGAGAAAGTTTTGAAAAATCAGTGACCCATTGTGCTGGAAGGTTGCTGACTTGCTCTAATAAAAGGTTGAAATTCTTTGTCTTCATTTAAAAATCCTAAGGTTTAGATTATGCTAAGCACACCTTTGAGAATTTTGTTAGAAAGACTGAAACCATGTAGAGAGGAGTTTATTTTCTTAAAACAACTCCCCTATCTTAGAAAACCATCTGACATTCTTGTGCAACCATTAATGCTGCCAACAAAAACCCTCAAAAGTAATTTATTCTGCTTCTACTTGCCAAAAAAAACACTGTAACAGTTTTCTTGAGCTTCCCAGTAAGGTCACAGCTCACTTACCTCAACATGTACCTGGAGCCCTGATAAGTTTAATGACAGGTGAAATTTTGCTATATTTGGGGAACTCACCTTTCACAAATTAAAACTTAAAGTACAGTAAAGAATCGTGAAAGCTACTAAATGAAGCTGTGATTTATTTTTTTTTTTTTTTTTTAAAGCCTTGGTAATACTTAGGACTACATCTATCTGACTTCTTAAACTGAAATAATCGATATTTATATGCTGCAGTAGTAGTACTTCTGCTAATAGGCAGTACTGTGTTCTTGACTTTTAAACATTAAGAAGAAAAATATTTAGGCTTTTGTCTGTAATTAGTGAGACCAGAAAAGCTTAAGTCTTCCTATGTATTCTCAAGTTACTTACTCTGCTCCAGTAATCATTTCTAATTTCTATACTTGAATAGTGTAAAATTAAATTTTCTAATTTTATATAATTTGGGATTCTGGAGATGCATTAGGATGGTATTTTAATAGAAAAACCTGAACTGTGGTGACTTGGGTATATTTTCCTGGACAGTTAATATTGTAATAAAACTCCTCAAATTCTATTGCTTTTGAACCTTCGCTCTTATTTGAACTGAGCACTTGGCATCTGCTCTGAATGGAGACCCCAGCTCATGATTTTTAGCTCTTTGCAATATGCTTGTCACTGTTAGCTATGCATAAAGAATGAGAGAGAGAGCTGTAGGCAAGGTCTTGGTGAAAGAGGCAACATTTTATCATGAAGGACTATACATTTGCCTTCTTGTTGACAATTGACTGTAAGTGGGCATCTACAAAATTGTTTTTTCTTGCCTTAAACGGTGCAGGGACTGCAAGAGAGGACCAGCACGTACTGGCAGAGTTACAACTGCTTGAACAGTCTCTGCTGTCATCAAACATAGGTCATGATCTCGCTCCAGGAAAAAAAAAAACAAAATTTTGTTCCCAAACTGTGGACACTCAAGCATAAGGGTCCTGGAGTCCTCTCACCTTTACCTATCTTGGTTTGCAGCTACCTCACTGCATGAGATTAACCTAAACGTGTGTGACAGGAGGTCTGAAAAAGCCACTGGATATGACTGGGGTGGCCTGTGGTGCCAGCATACAGGACAAGTGCTGGTACGTGGGAAAGGGTATCCCAGGATACAGCTGGCAGGGTCGTAGCTCTTTGGGATGGCAGCTCACAGCTGGCCTGACATAGGTGGCTCTGAGGTGTGCTGGGCAGAAAGGGGTCACTGATAGTTGTATAAACCTTCTTTCCAGCAACATCAATAGAGGTAGTAACATCTTTGCTCAGTTTCCTGACTTCTGAGCATTGCCTGCTGTCCTTGCACAGACAGTTTGAGTAGAAGTTGGGCCTGTACTTAAAAGTAGAAGCTTACAAGTTAAGTAGTAAAAAGAAAAATGAAAACAACCTCCTCTTGTCAGGTTTTCTATTTTGCTGGGAAAAAAAAAGTGATCTCTGTGTGAACCATTATTTTCTGCTGCCTTTTTGTTGGGCTTTTGAACTAAAGAATATTTGTGTTAATCATCCAATTACACTACTGCTAAGCTACATGGTCGTTTTCCTGGGTAAACAAAGCTAATGAATGCATGATATATATTTAAAAGCTATTCTCAGTAGTGAGACATTCTCTCCTCCTCCACATCTCACTGCATAAATGGCAATGGTTACACTGTGGTAATTATTTTCTTTCTTACTTTTATTTACAAGAAAAGGCAAGCATAAGGGCCCTCCTGCTCTGTTGCCTAGGCTATTCCACAGGCGACCAAGCAATCTGCTTCATACCTAGCAATTGTGTGGTAAAGCTAAACCACGAGGGGGGAAAAAAACAAAACCCACAGTGGTGTCAATGCTAGCAACATTCCAGACTATTATGAGTGCTGAATTTCGTCCTCTGCCAGTGCCTAGAGCTGGGAGTGAAATGACAGTCACTTATTTCTCTGTAAATAAACAGCAGTGCAATGCTCTAGTTGCCAAGCCCGGCTGACGCTAGACAAATACACAAATGGCTGCTGTTGCTGACCCTGGCATGTAGAAGAGCAATTGCCTCTTGTCCTGACAAAAAACCCTGTTTCACTGGTGAACAATGAAGATGCACTTTTCTGTGTGTTTTTTGAAACTGATTTATTATTTTGTTTTGCCCTGCTAGTAAATTCCTGTGATGGCCCATAGTGCCTGATAAACTCTGGCTGAGATGGGTGTGATTTTTAAACTCCCAGAGGTGCATTAGGCCAAGTTCTTGGGTTGGGGGCTGATGGGTTAACAAGGGAAATCCAGTCTGTTTGGAGTCCTGCTAGTGAAGGTATGGAAGCACCGTGCATCCTTGGATATACCCTCTAAGGTGGTCTCTTCCGTTGAGAAGAGATCTCCTGCCCTGTCCCTTGTTATGTTGTGTGGCTGTAGATATGACTGTCCCTTGTTATGTTGTGTGGCTGTAGATATGACTGTCCCTTGTTATGTTGTGTGGTTGTAGATATGACTGTCAGGTACTTCCTCCTGGAGAGTGAGACGGAGGAACTGCAGAGGGAGAGCTTTATTTTTCTGTCTAGAGTGAGGAGAAAGAAAACATGTCTGGGGAGAAATATCAAGTGGTGGTCAGACAGTCTCACACCAGAGCAACAATTTCATGTATTTTTTCTAGTCATTGTTTGCATTATTTATTATTAAGCCATCTGTGATGGGTATTTCTCTCTCGACCGATAGTTTATTTCAATCTTTAGTACTGCTTGTTATTACCAGTCCTTAGTACTAGGATCCTTTTTCATATGCCTCTGGATTTGTGCTTGCTGTGTCATACTGCTGTAGAGACAACCCGAGGTTGCTGCATTATTGACTAGGGAGAGGGATGTGAACCCTTGGACAGTCACTCTTTGTGTAGGAAAAGTGGCCAATGTTGCCTGTTTTAGTCCAGCTCACTTTGGGTTGTATTGTACTTCCATGTATGGAGAGGGTAAAAAGTAAATCATTAAATATAATACTGAATAACTTTGACTAAGCTTTAGTTCCAGTATGTAAAAGCTGGCTTCAACCTCCTAAAGGCAGGTGGGAAAAGGTTAGATGTTAACAAGCTAGTAAATCAAAAGTAAGAATAAGATCTGATTAAGATTTAACCTTTGTGTTAATATATGCTACAACTTAAAAACACATAAGAAGTTGCTTTCTGTCACAACTAAGAAACAGGTAAGATGTGGGTTCATGTAGAGGAATAGAGAGCAGCAAAGCTCAGAGTTACCAGCATTTGCCAGTGTTACCTGGGGAAGCTTACAAAATTGAGGTAAAATGATAAGAAATCTCAAAGAATATTCCACACCCTTCCAAATCAGGTTTTCTGTTTAATCCAGTTGTCCAGTTATTGGTCTATTTATCTATTCACCCAGTGGTATTGCAGTCAGTAGTGGCAGTACATTTTTGTTGCTGTTTTGCAGCAAATCCTGGAATTGCTTTGCAGAGCTATATCTACTAATTCCCTTAAAAAAATGTAAAATCATAAATCTGCAAAAAAACAATGCCTAAGCTTGCTAGCACTGCAGCTCTGAAGGTGAACTGTCTATGGCTTATGTTGGCCCTTCTGTTTGCTGCGTGCAGTTGCCAGCTCTCCTTACCAATCAGAGGCAATCTTCATCAACCTGATTTTTCTAAAATAGGGAGAGAGAGTGAACTTCGGCCTGTAGTTTTCCTAGAGGAGGCGTACCCCTGAGGACACTGTACCCATTCTGCAGTACAGCTGCTAATAACAAACTCTTCTGTAGGGTTTGAAGAGGAGCTAGGAGATGAGAAGAGCATTTAAATCGGCAGCCACTGGGAGTATAGTTTGTTTTCCTCCCATGGACGTACAGTGTTGGGGATCTCTGCCTCACAGTAACGGAAAGAGCTAAAAAAGCAACCTTAGCTCGTTCAGGTTGTCATCTTTTTTGCCTTACATAGCAATAGCAGGCTACGGTGTGCTCAGACCTGAATACACCTGAAGGTGGGATGTGAGAAGAGCTGGACTGAAAAAATAATAATTGTTGGATGTCCATGTTATCTTGTTCTATCCTGGACACAGTCAGTGGGAGTCTAATGACTTGTTTAGAAGATTGCAGGAGACAATTGCTAAAGCAACCGGCAAATATGATTATAACGTCTCAGTTCAGTAGACTTTATATCTTAAGTGGATTTAGAAGTGAAACATCTCCTCATTTAAAAAAGGAATATAAGAGGAAGAGAGCATTTTTCATAAATGAAAAATTGCCCGTCTGCCCATCCATTGTCCAACCATCCGCCTGTCTCTCTCTGTCCGCCCGTTCATTGTCTCTCTGTGTCCGCGTCTGTCTGCCAATCTGTCAGATTGTCAGTCTCTCCGGCCTTCCGTCTGTCAGTCCGGCTCTTCGTCATCCATATGTCCATCCGTGCTGTGTTTGTCTGTCCATTTTTGGTCTGTCTGTCAGTCCGCCCTTCCATTTTTGGTTTGTCTGTGTGTGTCACCGTCCGTCCTTCCATTGCTTGTCTCTCCGTCCATCTGTTGTCCATCTGTCCATGCATTGTCCGTCTGTCCATCTCTCTGTCCGTCCTCTCCTTTCATACATTGTCTATTAGTCTGTCCTTCTGTCCGTTTGTCCATCCATCCATTGTCCGTCCTTCCGCCCTTCCATTTTTGGTCCATTTGTCAGTCCACCTTTCCATTTTCACTCTGTTGGCTGGCTGTCTGTTGGCCGTCTGTTCATCTGTGCATTGTCTTTCTGTCCTTCTGTCAGTCCATCCGTTGTCTGTCGTCTGTTATTTGGTATTTCACTCATAAATTGTATTTTTAATTTTGTGTTTATATTTTGTTTTGCAGCTGTAGTTAAAGTTTTGAACTTTTATTTTAAAGGGTGATTATATGTATGTCTTGGTTCAAGGGAGAATTCTTGGATCTAAATAATGCATGAGAAAACGAAGGAATTCAGAACCTTAAGAATGGGTCCCCTTTATCATTAATAAAAAATGAACCATTACAACAGCAAAAGTGCTTGTAGAGTCACAGCAGAGTAATTCAGTAAGTGAAGCTTTGCTTCAGACAAGTGAGATTTTTTTTTTCTTGTATTAGACCAGCTACTAATTATGGTTTGGGTTCATTTTTAAGGTGAGCCAATGTTTTTGGACTTGCATATGTAAACTGCAGCTGTGTGAGTCGCCTCTTGCTGCATGCTTGCCATCCTCTGAGTGTTAGCCTGTGAATACTCAGTCCTAGTTACAAAGGGTGGTCGTTTTCCTTGCGTAAAAAAGGTTTGTGAGGAAAACATCTCAGATAAAGGTGGATGGAAGGGCAAGCACTGATGATGATGCAGAGATCAGAAATGCAAGTTCTTGAAGTAGATGGGCAGGGCTGGATCTCAGAGGAGAGGGGATGGGAGCAGGCTCCCAGCTGGCAGTGCTAGGTGAGCCCTGTGGTGCTGTTCTGGTGGGGAGGCGGCCACAGTCCCTCTAGTAAGCAGTGGGATAGTGAATCATGAATGGAATGGCAGCCTTTCTTTCCTGATCAGCGAGAGCTATACATCTTCGTACAATGACAAACAGCACAGGAGTACTGAGTGCATCTGCCCTGATTCCTTTGTACTTCAGACCCTGGAGAGCGATGACAGTCCTATAAAAAAAACATCCATACCTGCAATAATAGAAGGCTGAGTTTGTCTCCAGGGTGTGTAGCAGGAAACTTGTAGTCCTCCTCACAGGCTTCATTGTCACGGGCAGGTAGGATGAGATGGGAGAAGGGTCTTGTTTCCCTTGTCTTTGCATGACACAGCCATGTGGCCTGCAAGGGCAAGGGGGTGGGTTTGTTTGACTTGTCTGAAGTCAGGGAGAATAGATTTGAAAAGCTGTTCAGGTTAAACTTGAAATGATTGCTGAGAAGATGGTAATTTTCTTCAGGAATTTTTTTGTACTCTACCTTAAAAGATTAGTTATATGTTACGAGTGAGCTGCAGTTGGCTGCACTGAAGAAACAGAGTCAAAAAAACCAACTCTCATTCTAGAAAGCTGTAAGAGAATATGAAGCTTGGTATGAATATTGCCACAGCTGCTCTGTTACCAGACCAGCCAATTTCTGCCCCTTGGTAACTCCAGAAGGAGATGAAAGAAGCTGTTCCATTTCCATTGACTGGATGCTCTTGCTGTGGGGTTGCAATCTTCCCTGTGGTTCAGTTAGGACACCTACAGATAGCCCCTTCAGAGAGCATTTCTCTCTTTTTCTCTATTTTCTCCTTCCTTGCACCCATATCCTGCCCCTGGAAAGGGTCTGCTAAAGGCTGTAATGCTATCTGCTTTTTGTTACCCTGATGAGCCTGGGCTTCTACTCACTGCTGTGGCACCAAAACTCCGCTAAGTCTTCTAATAAGTTTGTGTCAGCTCTTCATCAAAGCTTTGTTATATTTTTTTTTTTTAAAGCATCCACCTGGCAAACTTGTAATGAATATAATATATTGGAGCCCATGGAAATAATCTCATTGTTTCAGTACGTTTCTAATACGCTTCTGCTTTTTTCTTAGTGGCTTAATATGTATCTTGAAAGGGTTTTCAACTGTAGGATCCGAGAGCCCTTGTGATTTTATTCTTTTTCTGTTTCCTTTTTTTTCTTGTCATCTTCTATATTAGGTATTGCCTTCTCTCACTATTGTGTAAAGCAAAGTGCCTAGCTGCATTTGCTTTTTGCCTTGGACTAGGAGAACAGAAAGTGAACTGTGGAACTATCACCACATATTATTCACATCCCAGAGATACCTGAAAGCTGTGGTGAGTTTTCCTTTTTGATGAAGTTAAAGTAACAGATGTGCTCTGGAAGTGCATCTTACGTAATTTAAATGGTGTCAAGGTTCAGGATCATGCAGTCTGCTAGACCTAGAACAAATGCTCTCTGTTATCCTCTCTCCTTTCCTAAAGGGGAAGACATATGTGACATGAGTTTGCTGTGCTGCATGCCAAAGCCCTTCCTTGGGTTTTATGTTGATTAATTACTAGAAAACTCACACAAATAACTTCGTCAGTGGAAAGGATATGTTCAATAGGAAGACATAGCCAAATGTTTGTCATGTCTCTGGGTCTGGCTGGCTGCCCTTTCAACCATAAGAATAATTTTGGCTCTGGGCAGGTGCCTTCTGTTGGCTGCAGCTGAGGAAAGAGAATTGTGCCTGGCATCACAGAAGTCCTTTCATGCCTACAAGCACAGCTGCATCCTCCATCCCAATTCTGTTAGAATGGACTTGGTTGGGTAAAAAGAATCTGAAAACACATAACATCAAATGTTGAGACATGTTTCATCTATCTACCAAATTAGCATTAATGACTAACTGTATGTTCAGTTATCTACAGAGATTGCCCTCCGTGCTCTTACATTTCCTTTATCGATGAATGGGTCCGGGAGCATTGCCTTGGTTGCCAAGGTGGCACACCTAATTACTGCCTTACAGCAGCTGCACAGTTGCTATTGGCTTTACGTTACTGAAATCCTCTGCAAGAAAAGGTGTTGCAGAGTCAAACCCATATCACATGAGCATGGTTTCCAGGTAATTAGAAGGTTTCTACTTGTTTTGTGTTATCAGATGAGAGCAAAACAGATGGAGTAATTGCTCTGCAAATCTGGTCATCGCATTTATGTTCTAGTATAGCAATCTCACAACTGAGTGCAAAAATATAGATGTTAATTTAGGTCCATTATCAGGAGCATTGTATATTCCTTAAACAAGAGACTGTAAAAGTGGTCATAAACTTAAATAAGCTAAATAATAGACGAAAAATCTACTTAGGAGCTTTTGAGCATGATGCCTTTCCAATAAAGTACTCACTCTTTGATAAAATGCAAGTTTTGACTCATCACCTTGGGAGTGTAGTGAACATCAGAGAAAACACTAGAGGCAACTAAATGTATCCAGTTCATTAAAATACGTTCTCTTCTAATAAAAAGTACTTCTGTCTCAGGAGAGATGTATATTTGAGCTTACTTCTCTGAAGAAAGACTTGCCAAGGGCTCCTCGCTATACAAATGAAACTGGGGAAAGACTTGCAAATCTTGTACAAGCTTAGACCTTTTAGGATTTTATATAATGTTTCGTGTACTATTTCACGCAGTAAGTGTCCTAGTGGGTGACTTTTAGGAAGATATTTTAGGTAGTAAAATAAATGTGATTTTTACTTGTTGTTGCTGTCAAAAATAGATTTGAGACACGGAAGCTTTTTCAATTGTAAAAAAAACTTCCCAGATCTCTAATACTGAAAGAGATATGCTTTGAACAGGTTTTCCCCACAGAAAATTCTAATGCATTTAGCAATAGGTGTGTGCATACATACACATGTATATTTATTTTGAGAAAATAATATTTTTCTTAAAAAGAAATCTTCCAGATTTCAAGATGTTTTCAAAACCTGAAGCTTTTAGGTTAGCTAAAAATAATCCCTTTAAAAGCCATAAAATTTAAGACGACGAATTTAAAGTTAATCCCTCAAATAATCTAATAACATTTTAGTGGGGGGAAAAAAAGTTAAGGGATCATATCAGTTGTTGGTTAGGATGAATGGGTCTTTCTCACTGGAGAAGTAACTGGTTAGTTACTGTGTTGTACTAATATATTTTAATGAGATGCAACAGTATTACCTTTTCTATACATACATGAAGGGTCTTACAGATGTATTTATTTCTTGGAATTAAGTAATTGCTACATCTCATGACGGCATCTTCTTTATTCCCTTTCCAGGGACCTTAATTCAATTTGCATTGATCAGTCTGAAAAAAAAATAATAAAATCCAAATCTCTTTTTAAACTGTCTATTCCCTGTAAACTTTGCCCCTCAGCCATGACACTAAATAGTTTGAAAAAGTAATCATCTAATATGTGTACCTAGCATAACAGTTCTTCATATTGCACCTACTAGAGGACAAAATCGGTTCTCAGTGCTGATCTCTGAAGCAACAGAAAGACTACAATAAAATATAAAAAGAGAAATTGACAGAGCAATGTCCCTTGATGTTCTTGTTCCTCATCCAATCCCTGTAAGTAATTACCTGTCTGAAGTTGTACAAGCACTTCAGTTTGTCTAGAGACAGCTATTGATTTAGAAATCAGATGTTCTTGGGCTGAGCTGAAAAAAAACCCACTTTTTAAATTAATTTTTTTCTCAGCCTGCTGTGGCCATGAATAAGCATCATTCATTTTATGCAATTTCCATTTGAAACATTTTTGTATTGGGAATTTGTTTACCACTTGTGGCCTGCTAGTCTGAAAATTAGTTTTCTAACCATGCCTTCTAACCAAGCATTTGAAGTGCTCCATTAAATGCTGTAGGTTTTTTGTCTCTCTTGTTTATGGGAATGTTATCTGTCTGTCTTTGTTCAGAGTAATATAATTTATTTTAAAACATGCAAAAGCTTAGATTTTCATGATCTTACAGTATTTATTTTGACTATTTAGGTTATTTTTAAAAGACTGAACTGCTGTAAGAGTCATGAAGCTAAAACTTGAAGAGTTCTGATCATTGGAAAATTTTATCAGGAAATAAGTATGTTTCTTCCCTTTCTCCCTCCGGTGTTACCTTTAGAACCAATTAAGCAAAAACTTGAATCTGAGTAGTTGAAAATTATTTCTGTAGAGAACACCTGTAGAAAATGCATATTGAATGTAATATTAAAAATAAAAATACATGGGCCAAAGTAGAATGTGTCTTAGAGAAGTTACTGGGAGAAGAAAAGCATTGTGAGCTCAGCTAAAGTCTGATAACTAAACATCCATGTTCCATGTTATAAATGGGTAGGGTTTTTTTGAGAATCTCGCAGGAAGATGGCGTGAAGATTTATTCCTCATAGGAACAGGGAGGTCACAGCCTGACAAATGGATGCTTAGAGGTCTGAATCCTTTTTTTATCACTCTTGTGTTTTAAAAGTAGGAAATGTGATACAACGTGATGCTGATTCCTAATGTCAGCAGTGGCTCATGTGCCAGGAACCAGGTGATCAAGTTGGTGACACTCACTTGAAACAATCTACATACATCAGCCCCCTTCAGATTGTATTGGTACATTATCCATATGTTGTCTGGATTTTCCAGAAAATGTTGGGTTTTTTTTTTTGTTCCAGTGAATTAAGCAGACAATGACAGAAACTCATTGTGATCAACCTTTTACTCTTGTGCTTTGCATACTTCTGTGCACAGGGACTGGTACTGTAGTCTGTGAAGTAAACTTCTTAGTGCTTAAAGCAATGAAGGCAATTCAGGGTCTCAACAAGACATGTGTGGGAGCAGAGATGAAGAATTTCTGTATCTCAGTGACCAAAGCAGCTGTCATGGGATTTTTTCTTCTTTTTTCCAATTATTGACAAAGTCTCTCCAGACTGTGCTTTTTCCTCAGAAATATATATGAAAACTATTGTTTTTAAATATACCTCTTACTTCAGTAAGTACTTCTAAGTCAACTTTATCCCTTGAACTTTATCAAACACCAAAGTTTGTGCTACCAGAGAAGATTGAAAATCTGAATATTCTCCAGCAATTTATGTTAATTGAAGACTCTTTTAATACTAAGTGATTCATAAGTGAATCAAGAGAGGTTGTACTGAATTAAAAACTACTGGACTTGCTGTTTCAAGGCTCCTGTCTAGAAAAGAACAATTATTAAAATATATTTCTGAATTAAATGTTGAAGTCACAAAATACCTGAAAGTCTTCCAGAGGGTGGCCAAAGACACTGGACTGCAAGAGTACAGGGAAACCTTGTGCAGAAGCCGGGGTGGGTGAGGAGGGGCAGTTTCCCATACATGTGTCCCTGTGATCAGGGGACAAAAAAGCAGAGCAGGAGTGCCTGCCATCAAATCATTTAGAGCAGGGTGGGGGAAAGGGAGAGCTGCTATGTTTTGCAAGTGCAGACTATGTTGGAATGAATATCTAAAGCTGCTCAGACACATATATGCTGTTGCAATCTGGAAGGTGTGAATTGACCTAAGTCCTGCTTCTGAAGTCCACAGCGCTTTCTGCTTTCTGGGCCATCTAGCAGGCATAATGAGACCTCTTGGGATAGTGTTTCCGGATCTGATTTTTCCAATACTGCTCCCATCCCTCTGGAGTTCAAAGATTGCTTACTTTGAGACTTCAACTTCTGGACACTTATTCCCTTAGTAATTGTTACACCTGCAACCTGAAATACTGCCATAGACAATAAAATAAAACAACAGTAGAAGTAAAAAAAAAAACAACAAAACAAAACCAAAACAAACAAACAAAAAAAAACCACAAACCCAAAAAACGTCTTGAGAGGTTTCCGATCTAGTTCTGAATTTCTCCAGATTGAGATGAAAACATTGTACTAGGCAGGCAAATGTGAACAAATGATGTTTGTTTTTGGTGACACTTGTGGAGTATCTATTGCTATTCTACCCAGTAAAAGGTTTTAGTGTGGGAGTGTGAGGTTTGTTAATTCAACCACAAAATAGACAGGATTTATTGCTTTCAATAAGCTACAGTAAGAAATACGATGATCTTTAGTTTTGCCAAAACTGAAAGGGAAAGATATGTATTTGCTGCTGTATTTTTTCTCTTTTGATTTCACGTCTTTATTAAATTCCACGCATTACTCCTGAGCATTGAGTTGATTGACACACATTATTATATTTTTACTGGTTTTCTGGCTGTTACAGAAAGCCTGCGTATTTTCTCCTTGTATTAAAGTAGTTAGGAAAATAAGATATTATTAAGAAGAATCCAATCTCAGTTCAAGCTGTTAGATGTGTGCTATCTAGCAAGATTTGTTATTTATTTATGGGAGAAGTCCAGCCAATCAGTAAAACTTGAAGGGTTCGTGAATGAAATCTTCATGTTCAGACTTTTGAATTGTTCAGAGGTCTTACTTGTCTGCTTTGTTTGATGCTTGTATGGAGGTATGTGAGCCAACACGTTACTACTATCTCTATAGATCACCCTTTACTGCCTGCGGTCTTGCTCCCATGGGTGGCTTTGGAATTCATGGAGAAGCAGGAGATTAAGAGTCATCCTCAGTCTCTCAATATCAGAAAATCCCAGATGAGGTGGTTTAGTGCAGGCATTTATACTTGAAGATCTAATGGTGTTGGGCCCCCCTACATAAAATAGTACGTGAACATTATAAAGCTTTTAAACTAGCAAGGAGGAAAGGGATTTTATACTCTAACTTCAAAAGGGGGAGAAAAGGGGGGGGGGGGCAGGGGGGGGGGGCATCATATCTCATCTACCTAAGCCAATGACCTTGTTCCTGGAGTTCAAGACAATTTTAAGAATCTTGTGTCGAACATCTAAAAGCTTATGGCTACTACTGTAGCTGCTGTGTCAGAGTGTCAGATCAGAATTTCAGTCACCACGATGGTGTAGAGCTATGAAAATAAATCATCATTGCTTCTTGTTCACATCTTGTTATGAATTCCGAACTTCTGCAAGGAACTGCAGGAGAAGAGGTGAGAGAGCTGCAGCTAGAAGTCAGTCAGCAAAATACCTAGAAAAGCTCTTTTCTGGGAGTAGAGGAAAATCATATGCTAAGGAGGGGGAGAGATGTTTATAAACTCTCTAACTGCTCCAGTACCAAGCTGGAAGGAGTCATGAGAAAGCAAGAGCAAAGTTTGCAAACACTTGAGCTCACAGTAGGTAAGAAAGAGTGGGTTGGCCTGGCAAGTGGCCACAGCTGCTACACTTGCCATTTATCAGAAATGAAAGTATTTGCAAATACTGTGATTTTAAAACCAAATGATTTGTGTTCTGTAGCAGTACTACAGGCTTTAATTTTTAATTTTTTTCCCTGGATGGCTTGTTATTTAAAAAACACAACAACATCTGTATATCCTTTATATCTTTCACTTTTAAAAGGCTGCTGAGATGACTTGTCATCGATTTACTGTGGTGGTGAGGTGGATTACTGGCAGTAGATGACTGTGTGCCATCTGGATAGACTTTATGGCTGGTAAAATGTGTAATTTGGACACAGATGGGTGTACTTGATCCCATTCCAGTGCAGTGGCTTATGGATATGGCTGTGGAGAGACAGCCTTTGGGTCAGGGGAAGTGCAAACACCTGTGGAAAGTGGAGCTGGTCTCATTGCCTTACTTTGCAGGGAGCAAGGAGAGTGGGCAGAGGCTATGCTTTGCAAAGATCTTTAAAGTTATTAAACTATATCCCCAGATAGCTGAAATTATTTTCTTTCACAGAAAACAGTGTAAATATCTCATTCTTTCCTTGCTCCTCATTCCTCCTAGCACCACCCAGAGCTTTGCTCTCTGCAGGCCACTGCTGTCTCAAGCTCTTGTTAGAAGTTCTCTCAACCCTTGGCTTCTGAGCCCTGTCCAGCCTTTTTGGGGAAGTTTCCTGCTTGTCACTCGGCTCCTTTTCTTTACTAGGTGTCTCCTTTCTTGAGGATGTTGTGGTAGGCCTTTCCTGTAAAGGTGAGGAAACATCTAATTGACTTTACTGAAGCATGTCTAAGTTTGATAAGTCTTTTCCACCTTCCAGCGAACTCTCTTCTTGGAGCCCAGTGTTTTCACCATACCAAAGGCTCCTTTTGTTCCCAAGATATAAAAGTCATATTCCTCTAGATAATAGCTACTATCTTTTTAGGAAGTTATAGTGTTGTATAGCATCATCTGTGTCCTGCAATGTCTACATACAACCAAGTTACTTGTTGCAGCTGCATCTGACAATACTCGCTAACAAAAAAGTACACACAGCCCTTTTCTCTCATAGCTGTCTTTGTAAATATTTGCATTCATTTTGAACATGAAGTATCTCATGCCTCTATAAAAGGGAAAGATTTAAGCAACTACAGGTGAGCCATGGAGCTATCCACAGTGGCTTGGTCAAGAAGGGAAGGGCTTACACCACCATGTCAGAGAACATCAGCCTTTGCAAACACTCAATAGCCTCTGTTTTAAAGTAGAACAAAACCTGTGTATACAAATAATAAGCCAGTGCAGGCTTTTTGACAGTTTATGTACTCGCTAGCCTTTACTCTTCTGCACAAAATGCTTTTTGTTTTAAAATCTGGACAGGGATATATTTTAAACCATTGGCCTTAGCTCAAGTACATTTTGACTCCTATGAGGCCTCTCAGATGACTAGCAAGTTACTGCTGAATATTCAACACAAAGTCAGTCTAATAAGTCCCACAGCTCTTGTGAACCTGACAAGGGCAACAGTGTTATGCATGTATTCTCTTGTTGAAGAAAACATTTCCAACAGGTTGAATGTAGACAGATGTTGTATTACTTTCTACTAGTGATGGAAACCTATTTCTCTTATTCTGGGGAGAAAGAAAAACCACTAGTAAGGAACCTAGTGTTAGGTGTAGATTCATACAGCCCACTTCTTATCTAGCATAGGATGAGGTTAATGTAGGTGTTTTTCCTTCAACAGCTCATGGTGTTCTGTGGTCCTATATCTGTATAGGTGTATACACAATTCTTTGGCTATGAAAGACTAGAAGGGGAGTACATGATTCTCTGCTGTGTCAGAACCAGGGTTCTCTCCTCTTACTCAAGATTTAATCCTTCCTAGGAATGTGGGAGGTATTTTTCTCTGGAACTTGATGTTCTTCATTCCCCTGAAAGGATTAAGGGAAGAAAACAAAGCACTCCATTTTGAAACTTTATGCATTCAAGCTCGTGAACTAACTTTTGTAATAGATTTTCAAAGAAAGATTTTGCTTGAACAAGAGGTAACTAGGTGTGGTTTGGCTATAGTGGCTGTGTAAGGGTACATAGTATAGCTTTCACGTTCTTCTTTTTTTCTTCAAAGCTGTGTTAAAAATCTCATCAAAAGAGGTGTTCTGATACTTCTGTATCTGTTTAAAGTGAAAAAAAACAACCTGTAGGCTTTATTTTTCACTGAACCCAAAAGGAAAACATGACTTGTTCTGTGAAGCATCCTCCCTTTCCATAAACAACAGAAGTTATTTGAAGCCAGAAAGTGGCTTGCTTTAGGATTAACCTTTTTCAAAGATTGCCTTTATTTATTATTTTAATCAAGTCCCTGGTACAGGGAATGCAACTTTCAGTTCTATAGCAGTGAGAAGTTTTATAGCTCAGCAGATAGTATGGTGAACACTGTATCTCTCTTTTTAAATGTGGTATGCTAATAGAAAAGGCCATAGTATGCCTGAGGAATACTAGACACCAAGGTTCATCCAGAGAGAATAACAATTGCCAATATAAAAGCTCTGCTGTACATTAAAGGAAAATATAATTACAGAAAACAAGTAAGGTTCACAGAAAAATCCCCTCATCCTTCTAAACTCTTCATGTCATTACTGACTCCTGCCCTTTCTGTAATTTCTGAAGCAACCTCTTTGTCAGCTTTTGTTTCAGCCTTCAGCCAGGTTTCCTTGCTATATTTTTGCAGGGATAATGTCTCATCATTTCAATTTTCCATCAGTGAAGAGCTACACTCCTGGACTCTGTTTCCTAAAAGCTCTGCTCATTCAGCTCTCACAGCAGGTATGTATAATTATGAGCTCCAGGATAAGATAGGTCAGTTTTCAAAAATGTGCTTTCAAGGCTTGAGAAGTGAGAAATTGGAGCTATTTGGCTGCTGTCTGAGATTCTGGTACCTGGCAGTAGGCTTTGCCAGATATATTTGATTTAGTTGATAGACGGAGACTCTTCACCTTAAAGAGGCTTGTGTCATACTCTGGACATACAGTTCTTATTTGGAAATTCCTTCTGGGCAAACTTTTTACATTTATCTTTCTTGATCTTTCCTATGTGGGGAAATAGAACTTGAAGATTTTTGAGGGGGAGCTATGAAACAAGAAGTACCTTAAAGTAGCAGGCAAAGTCTATTTCTGGAAATCTGTCTTTCTTGCTTGTCCCTGTCTTCTGTGAGAAAGATAAATGTCTCCAGTGTTTCTAGAGCTAACATGGAATAGATGGCATGAACCTATGTGGAGATAAAAGAGGATCTATGTGGAAATAAAACTTGTAGTTTACAGTCAGTTGAGGTTTTCTATTGTCACTTGTCAGCTTTGACAATCTAAGCCAAACTCCAGCATTTCCTGAATATGAGAAGTGGTGAACCAACCCACCAATAAGCAGTCATCCAGTTCTTCAGATCCCTGAAATTCAGCATTTCACATGACATCCAGTAGCCTTATGTTTAAAGTTCCACTGCAAAAGTCTCAAAAAGGTCCAAATTCTCTTAGTGGATCTTTATTACTTTTAGTTATGGCTCTTCCCTCATCAACGGCACATCCTCACAAGTGGCTGATGATTAAGAGGTGGAATGGGTGAACTGGAGATTTGAGTGTTTATAGAGAAAAAGGTCCTAATCCAGTCAGCAGTGATGTAAGAATTTCCCCCAAGTCAGTAGAAAAAAGGCTGAGAGATTACTCATCTACTTGGCTGCTATTTCTGACAAAATCAAGTGTACAGTAGAGCCATCTCAACAGGCGTGCCTATTTGGCTTTAGACTCTTGCTGGTTGCCACATATTTATTCATCTTATTTTGTGGAAAGGACCAGCTATGTCAAGAAGTGACAGAGCCTGGCTCTGGCACCTGCTGTGGGAATCCCACAGAGTTTCTCCCTGTGGGTATAGCAGAGACATGCTTCTGGCTCCAGTGGAGATGGAGCCCTGTGTCTTTCTGAAAGAAGAGAAGGTTCTAATGCTTGGTGGATGGCTGCACCATCACTCACTTTTAACAGCAATCTTTGCACTCCTACTCTACTTTATCTTGTTTTTTCTGGGAAGAAAGCTCTATCCAGAGATTCTCTTTTCCCTAATTGCCTTAGAATCAGAGTGAATGGGGCAGTTGAAACAGGTTTCTGGGTGGTTGGGCACTCAGGAGAGCATAGCTAGCCTCAGAGAAATAGAATTTTTAATGTGGAAAAGTATTGATCTTTCTTCCACTACATAAATTCACATTTTTAAAAGTGTCTTGTTGAGATACCACTGGTTTGTGTGTTATTTTCAATACTCATATGATGGATTAATCAATTTCTTTCATCCAGAGTACACCTTGCCCAAACTTGTTCTCTCACACAACCCTCTAAGACATCTCTAAAGATCTGTGTTTTTATGAGTCACTCCAGACTCAAGAAAAATAAGAACATAATACAAATATATAAAAGGAGAATAAGCATATAAAGTATGCATTAGCCAACAGGCATGACATTTAGGCCCCAGAGCTGGTGAACAGCAACAGGGCTTGTAAAGCATACAAAAGATACGAGAAAAATTGAGTTGTATTTGCCAAGGCATGTTATTGTTTGAGCTGTTTTTCTTTTTTTATGGTATTCATGGCCAAATGATTCAGCTTCTCACAGCTAGACCTGGATGACATTTCCCCAAAGAACAGTAACTTTGTCAAAAAAAGAAAGAAGGGGTGGGGGGAAGGCCAAGTCATAAGTACCTGGAAAGATGAGTCACATTACATGAGCAACTTTGGACAATTTGTAAATAAATGACGATGATTCTATAAATATTAAAATGTTTCTTTCAACGTTTAAAAATTCATTCTTTCAGTAACGTAGACATGATTCGGTTTAGACTATTTTAAATTGAATTTTTGGAGTTGGTTTTCAAAAGTACTTTTTTCCTCACGTTGAAATCATATCTTGTATGATTTCAAAATGAGCTGACACAAAACATTGTTTTAACTTTTTTTATAAAAAGGGAAAAAAAATAAAGAAAATCTTAAACTGAAATTGACAATCGGGGGAAGTGAAACTTAGGAAAATATCTTCTTTTTTATATATATTTAACTAACGCTTGAGTTTCCAAACTTCAGTCAAACATTTAAAACATTGGGCAACTTTTCTCACTGTTATCAACAAACTCGGAGAAATATTAGGTAATAACAAACCGATATCACTTAGAACACCACTCTGTGCTAGCATTGTATTCTGAATTTTAAAGGATTACCTTGGGTAATCTTGGTTTTAGCTAAAAAATAAGTGAGTTTCTTATTTATCTGCAAGCCTAGCCTCAGTGAGGAAAGGAATTAGGATTAATGAACAAACATCTGGAAACTTGTACTGTCTAGACCCACAGGGCATGTAAGTTCTTGCGACATCTAAAGATCCAGACTGGCATTTGCTCACTTGCTGAGACTTTCTTAGGCACCTGTCTTTCTCTTTAGACCCATTAACACACTGAAAAACTATCAGGAGGTCTTGTTAGATCATACTGGAAAATATTAATGCATGAGCTGCCTTTTCTTTCTTAAAATTTTGTTTTGTATGTCTGCTTATCTTACTGAGGGATTTTCTGTGAAACTTAGCTGCACAGTGTATTTCTGATTAATCCTTTCTGGCCTTTCTCCAACTTCTCATGTCCCCCTACACCTGCCCACCATGTTTAGCACATATATAAAGTAATCCTTCTTCCAGAGCTGAATTTATCCAACCTTTATACCAGGACAGTCACAGAATTTGCTCCTCTGCATTTTCCCTCTTGTGTCCTATGTAGGCTTTTGTCTATCCAGAAAGATGTGTTTTCACTAGGGCGGGTAAGGAAAGAAAATCAGTGAAGAAATTGTTTGCAAATGCACTAGTCTTACGCACTCAAAACAGGTTATTATCCTGAGCTGTTCGTAATTGCCTGGTGTCTTGCTAGAGGGCTGTAGAAAGAGTTGAATCAATACAGCCTGAACTGCTCTAAGTTCAGTTTCTCACTTTGTTTACCAAACCATGCTAAGATCTGAAGGGGCTGGCAGGCAGGAGAGCACTTCTAACCAAGTGTCTGTGTTGTTATGTGCTCTGTACACACCTTTCCTTAATAGATCCTCAAGAGCACTACTGCTGTAGAATGAAAACCACATTATTACATTGCTAGCACCCTTCCTTCACCTGCAATGAGCTTTTGAGTCAGGAACCTATCTCCAGAACAAAGAAGGATCGCATATTCTATGAAGGTCAATGTAACAGGAGCTCTTCTGACAGAAAGGATGCCCTTGTCCCAGCACAAAATAAGGGTTTTGGCACTTGAGGAGAGGCTAGAGGGTACCTAGTCTCATAAATTCCTCGGCAGCATTATTGAGCTTTCCCGTGGCACATGGCGGAATGTTCAATTTTCGTTCCTTCGCTCTAAGGAGCTCTTAACTGTGTGTTGTTTGTAGTGTGTGGCAGGTTCTCTTTGACCCTTCTGATCTAAATGTCTGTCTACTTGCATCTGCAAAACTCCCACATTAATAAAGAGATTTCTAGGTAGGATGGAGTTTCAAGTGGTGATAGTGTGGGAGCAGATGCCTTGCAGTATGCTAGCAGAGTATGACTAATTAAAAGATTTAAAGTAATGGTGCAGAGAAGGCAGTGAAAAACCAAGAGATTTGTTTTCAACCTGACACTTAATGCAGAGGAGAGAACACCTTGCAAAGATGTTCCTAAAAAAATAAAATATATAACAAAAGATTTTATTTTTTTAGAAAGGTTTTAAGAGTAAACCAAATCATTTTGCATGTGAAAAGAGAATGGAACAGATGCTATGCCAGGCTTTACAACCCTAGAACATGGCTTCCTTTTAGGCCCAGGAATCCAATGAAAATCCCAGTCTCTGAAGCAGATGAACAGCTAAGGAACCACCCTGCTGGGAAGGAGAATGGACTACAAAGTACAGTAGCACCTCTCTGCTTCTAGGGCCTAATTGTTAGCTTGAATCAGGAAGTCTAGTGTACTTTCTTTTCCTCTCTTTGTGCCTACCTCCACTTTCACAAATACAGATATTCCCAGATCCCACTTTAGTGAGAAGAAGCAAGTTGTAGCTCGCTGTTATCCAAAGTGATGCATGGGATATTTTCACTTGGGTTTCTCTACAACCTCTCTGTCACTTCTCTCCCCAACTGGTGGCACCCTTTGTGTCAGGACATGGAAAGTTTATCAGGTCTAGGAACTTTGTCTTTATAGTAACAGGTTGTTCCTCCAGAATGCTGAGACTCAGTCATGGCCAGCGAGGTTAGTACTTGCAGAAATCCGTGTTCCCTAAAGAATTACCGTCTTGTGTCTGTTGCCTGCTTGTTAATGTTCCTGCGTAAAGTGTTACCTCTAGTGACAACCCATAAAATTACTTAGCTACATTAATAGTGGTAGGTCAGAGGAAAATTTCCAGGAATAGAGTGGATCAGGTAGGAAAGTAAATGAATTCAGCATGACTTATCTCCAGAATTGCTCTTAATATTGAATAGAACTTTTGTTTTGGTCAGTCAGCTTTGTTAGCCTATTTCCAGAAAATCTCCTGGTTCAGTCATGTTTCTGTCTCCAGTGATAATGTCTGTGAACCTTTAGTTAGTTAATAAGTGGCTTCTTGGTAGAGAGCCAAGGCAGAGAATTTGATTGTGTTGGGTTTTTAGAAGATGAAAGCACAGAAGAGTCAATTACCATTTACTTCTCACATTCTTAAATCTGTGAATAATGTTTGGTTTAGGTTTAGTGGGAAATACTTTTTTCATGAGTTATTTTTTACTTGGTTGTAGTTTTAAGGTCAGATTTGTGTTATTTGTGTGTTTTTTTTCTCTCTTCTCTCTCCCCCGTNNNCCCCCCTTCTTCCTATTCTTAATCACTCCTGGCTTTAGAAGAGATTAATTATATAGGTACCAAGACATGGGTTACCTGAAAGATTTTCCGTTATTCAAACAATCACGGCTCTGCAACATGACATAAAGCTCTGAAACTTTGTCAACCATTCAGATACAATCAGATCCAATGCAGAGATTCTGGGCTGCTAGGCTGGTAGAGGGACAGGCCTATGTAATAAGGAACCACTGCAAAATGAAAACACCTGTACTGCTTCTGCACCTACACTACTGAGTGTGCATTATGAAAACAGACTTCAGTCATATGGATTTCCACAAACTCTTTTTCCATCTTGTTTCCAGTGGTGAAATGTCAGCTAGTAGAAGAAATCTTGGTTTTAGTCAGTAAGCATGTAAGTATGTACTTGCTATATCTCACCGTATTTCTGCTGCAGTTCTTGGATTCATTCAGGTTTTGTTTGGCTCCTCTTTGTATGGGTTTGCTTCTCATCTTTGTAACATAGCAGGCCTTACCAATGTACAACAAATTTCTCAAATTCATGTTTTAAGGAGCACAGTATTTCTCCAAATTGCTATTCCCCCTTTAGAAAGAAAATTGCACTTTTTGTTGGTGAGAGTCTTATTTATCTCATAATTCTTTTATACAGAAAGATAAATAGGTAGGTCTCAATGTAGCAAATCATCTGTATGAATACTTACCCAAGTTGGAATGTTTTTTTAAAATCTGCCTTCCTGTTGCAAGAGGCTTTCACTCTCTCTTTGGTTGAAGTAGTTATAGCTTCTTTAGTGTATAATTCTAGGTTTTATATTCCTTGTAGTAGTTTGATCAATCCAGAAAAATAAAATAACAATAAGAAATAACTAAAATTGCTGAGGGGAAAAATGAATTTAATTAAGAAAGACTTCTTCTAAATAATTACATCTGAAACTGCAGACATCACTGCAGAAAATTTCAGTAATAACCTGTAAAGCAATGCGTGTGTTTTAGTTCCTTGAGTACCAAAGTGTATATTAACACCTATGAGCAAAAGCAAAGTAAAAAGTGTGCACAGCTTTAGGCAAAATCAAATTTTTGTATCTTTTGCATGCGCTGATGTGTTAACTTTCTTAGGCACTAGACATCTTCCTATTGATTTCCCTGCACTTTGAATCAGATCTTGAAAGTGATTTGAGGTTTTTTGAAACTACCACAAGGATTTATTGTAGTAGATGTTAAGCAATCAAATCTATTACTCAGTTTTGACAGTCTGCGTCAGTGTTTTCCCCCAAAATGCCTTCCACTCATTTGTTTCCTTTCTATTCATTAATTTTCTGTCATTGTGTGTTTAATGTGTCTAATTGAATATACTTTCTGTTCTATGGTGTCTCAGAGGTAAGGATGGATGCGTAAAAGATTGTTTTATATTAGCCTGTCAGACCAAAGCAGAGCAGTAAGAAGCTTTCAGTGTTGGTGGATTCAATCAGCAGATAATGTCTGTGTTCTAGAGGGCTAGTCCCCAACCTGTGAAGTTTGGAAATGTCTCTGGCTCACTCAGACTGCAGTCATGAAAACAGCATTGTCTTCAGCGCTATTTTTAAAAGCTGGAGGCAACTTCTGGATTCCCAACAGGTTTCTGAGCATTGTAAAATTTGGTATCATTTTTCTGCCTCCTGATGCTGGTGTTTACCAAGTTCAGGCAAGGCAAAACAATATTTAAGTAAGGGAAAATGAAGCTGTTCTGAAGCTGTTGTATGCCATTGAGGTAGCTTTGCTCAGCAAAAGGGGGGAAAAGTTCTCCCAAGAACTTTCTTCTCTTGGTTTTTTTTTAAAG